>PVJL010020581.1:0-11825 GCA_004026885.1 Lyroderma lyra
CTTTGGTAAAAGTAGGTGGTTAGAGAGACAAAACATTTTGCAATAAAAATTATACATGGATGTTAAATTCTACTGCTGTTTACTGACTTCTGGGTTTTGATTTGTTTTCTACTTGTTCATTGAATTGGATCCTGAATTTACTCTCATTTCTTCTAGCATCTACCTATGGTTCTCCATACATATTTTCAATTTTTCTCCCGTCCTTTGAGTAGGAACTAATGACAACTAAATCTGCCTTGTTTCAAAGCCATGCAGGCTAAAGGTGGATAACTTGGTATAAAACTCAGGAAATTGCAACAGTGCATGCTAAAACAACAGCTCAGTACCTGACATTAGGTAAGACGCACAGAGCACTTCTGTAAGGATGATGACAGCCCTGGTCTTACACAGCTGTGCAAAGCACAGGAAGTGACATACTTTATTCCTTTTAAACAGAAAAAACTTAAGTTGTCCTACCTTCCAACCCACAGCCTATGCAGATGCCCACAAATACATGCATGGACCTCCTAAAGCTAGCAGAGATACCAGGCAATCTCTGAGAGCAAAGCATAAACTCCCTTGAGTGCTTGTCTGCCTGGATATCGACCAAATTGCACCTTGGCAACTGCACCCCACGGATGGGAGAGGCCAGACACAAAATGCCCTCAGAGATCATAAGGCCAAGTTCTCAAGACATGTAACAGGATGAAAGTAGAAAAACCAGACAGAGGAAGACATAAATCAAACCTATGAGAGTACTCATACAAAGTAACCCAGACTCACCAACCCAAAAATATATTTCACACATATTTGCATCTTTCAGTCTGAATTTGGAGAAGAGAAAAGCGTTCTCACCAGTTTTCTTCCACCAGATCCTGCAGACACAAATCTGGGGGTGGGGGTGGGGATGGGGTGCTAACAAGCTAAGAATCCTTCCCTTGGGCCAGCCAGTGTCAGATGCCTCAGGATCTCATCTCTGAAAGCCTGAAGGCAAATTACAGGTTCCTGTCAGTGAGTTCATTCTGCTCACAACACCATCTCTAGGGGAGAATTAAATTTCTGTACCCTCAAGGTTCTTTTGGATGCCCTAATAATAAAGTAAACAAAAAACAGATTAGTAAGAGAAAATAACCTCATTTAATACATAAATATATTTGGGAACCAGACACACCACGTGCAGGAGAGTCAGAGATAGAAAAGGAGCACGGGCCTAACAGACACCCTGAGCTAGAGATTTGGTAAGGTCCCCTGGGGGCTTCAAAGAGCCACTGCAGAATGGTCACAGCAGGTGCTGAGTGAATATCAGTTTGCTCTGACCTACAGCTAGGTCAGAGATGTTGATGATCATGTATTATAAACAAGACCCCTAATTCACATTATTCTGCCTAGTTAAAGGGAGGCCAGAACTTTATCTTCTGCCAGAGGATACTATTACCCTTAGCTTAAAACAATCTGCATACTGCAATAGCACATCTTGAACTGATGCTTCTGAGCAACCACCCCTTTATTTTAAAATAATTGCCACAGGATGGGTTAACATAATGTTGAAAAAGACGGGAGAGGGAGAGATCCCAAATGTATTTCTGGCAGATGGATTAAAATAAGGTTCTCTGTGTACAGAGCTGAAGATATTAAAGATTTCCTCTAATAACATGTGCATGAACACAATTCAGGTTTGCACGTGTCCTTGGCCAGGGAACCTTGGAGCCATGGAAGCAGTTTGTGCTTTCAACAACACCTCAGTCTCCCATTTTTTCTGCAGTTTGTCATTATGAAACAATATAAATTATACAGTTAACAAAACTTGGGTTCTTAGGATGAAAAGCATTGTTTCCTTAAGTAAACAAGGACCAGATTAAAACAGAAAAGTATTTTAAGAAAACACAGGATCTTTCCTTCCTAGACAAAAATCTTTTTATACTATATGAAGCACAGTAATTCAGGGAAACTTCTCCCTTCAAACAAGCTCTCCTTCTACATCATCTTACTAAAGATATTTAAATTTATTACTTAAATTTATTCTAATTTTATTCAGCTTAACCATATATAACATTTCCTCTCCCAATATATCTTCTCAGAAACCTACAATTTTCCACTTTACATTCACATTTTGGCGATTTCCTGCTTTCTGTTCTGAAACAAGCTTCACTTTAGAACTTAATTGTGTTTACTTCAGAAATACATCTCCATATCACAAAATTTTAAAAAACAACACAATAATCTTAGTTGTTTTTTAAAAGACAACAACAATCTTAAAGTTATTTTTTAATTAACACAACAACACCAATCTTGAAGTTGGTTTCTTGGTATTTTTTTTAAACAACACAACAATCTTAAAGTTGGGTTTTCTTTTTTTTAATAAACACAATCTTCCAAACCTTTTTTATACCCCAAAACATAACCAGAGTTCCTTTTATACAGTTGTGGGGTTTTTTTATTATATTTTATTTCTGTGGCTTTAATTATATATTAGAATTCTTAACTTTGAGAAAACCTTTATTTTCTAATGAAAGCATTTTTAAAAGGTATTGTGACTGTCACATGAGTTTTCTTTAGATTGACACATCCATGAACAAAGTCAATCATTTCTAGAAATATATTTTATAACAGCACAAAAAATTTTTAAAGTTTCACAAGACATGTAGACTGCAGTCACAAGGCCTGTGTGTTTGGCACATCAAACCCTGAATATTCAATAAATCAGACATGGGAATAGGAAACAACCCATCAAAATGCTGCCATGACTGGAACTTTCTAGTTTTCTCACATTCATCTCAGCTGCGCCTTCAAGCATAGGTGTGTTTTATCACAGGGCAGGGGGCGGGGTCTAAACAAGAGCGGGAAATCACCAACTCTCCTCAGGTTAAACCCAAAATTCAGGCAGGAATCCTCAATCCTCACCACCTCAGACCACAAATAAACACAGGGGCCCCAGAACTTCCCACAACGAGCCCTTTCTCTGCCGGGTCCTCTGAGGCCCGACGCCCCTCCCCCAACCCCTCAGCAGAGTTCACTCACCAGCAGCTTCTCCTCAGTCTCCTCCTGTGTCCATGCCTCCAAGGGACACACTGAGGAAAAGCAGGTGCAAAAGGGGGTCCCGCGTGGTCCCCAATGCCACAGCGCCTCCAGGGCGAGCACTGAGGCAAACCCCATTCCCTCAGAGGAGAGGCCCCCACAGGCCAAGCGGCAGCATGGCGACTCTCGTCCCCGCTCTCACAGAGGCTCATGGCTCACCCTGGCTCCCACGAGAGGGGACATCCCCCACTCACCACCGGCTCTCACGAGAGGCAAGAGGTTAATGGCTTGTCCCCAACCTTGTGACTGGCCAGAGGCCCCTGGCTCACGTCTCAGCCCCGGCCCTCACATGAGGCGGGAGAGGAGACACTCCTGACTCACTGCAGGTTCTCGGAAAAAGTGAGAGGTGCAGGGCTCCTCCCCAGTTCTCGCGAGAGATGGGAGACGCAGATGCGCCACACGAGGTGTGAGGCTCATGGCTTGCAGCTGGTGATTGGCCCTCAACTCTCGTGAGAAGCTCTTTCCTGGCTTGCTTAACACCCTGGGAAATCGTCCCACCGGAAGTGCTCACCTAAATGGGTCCCGGAGGACGTGTACATGGGAAACCAGTTCAGGGGAAGTACTCACAGAACATAGCATACAGAGAGAGTGCTCAGGAGAGAACTCAGCCAGCTGACATGCAACCCCATTCCAGGCACCCCCATTCCTCACACACTGGCTGAAGCTGGGATGGAGAACTTGCCTCCAAATTTCAAAATGTCCCTTAAGCTGGGCACCCCAAGTGCAACTCACATACAAGCTAGCTGGCTGGAGCTGCGATGGGGAAAACTCATTCAGGTCTGTCCTACCCTTTTCACAGAGCATGCCCCCCAGACCCTCATGTGCAGGCTGCAGCCAGCATGGAGAAATGGCCTCAAAGTTTCCACTCACCCCAGGACCACCTCTGCTCTTCATGTCCTGGCAAAAGCCAGAAGTCAGATTTGCCTCCAGGTCTCACTTGGCCCATTTTCCCAAGTTCCCCCTCTGCTCCTCACATGCTGGATGGGCCTGGGATGGACAATTTGCATCCACGTTACTGTCACCATTTACCCCTGTGCCCCTTTCATGCCAAACAACACACACATAAGCTCTGAGAATAAAGACACATTTCTGAGGGCTCCTGCTGGCTAACTAGGCTCGAACTTGGAAAAAGAGAGCCCAGCAGTCACTTCCACACAGGGGTCTTTCCACGCAAACTGCAACGAGGAAGAAGCCTGCACTAACCCGCCAACCTCCCACACGGAACTGCCTGTGGAGCATGTCTGTCAAGGGCAGAGCAGACAGGACAGGATGAGAGTGAAGATGGTGAGACACTGCAGAGCAGAGCTGTCCACCCAGAGAGGGAACTCACCCCAGGGTCACCTCACCCAAGGGCCATGATGCTCCATGATTTGGCTGTAACACCACTGACCTGCTCCACAGCTGTGCTCTTCTGACAACCCTCCTGTATCTCAACTGAGCTGTCTGCACTGAATAAAGTTTCCATCATCACTGCACCCCAACTTGAGGATTTCTGTTGGCACTGAATTGACGCCAGTGACTTTCAGTTGACAGACATCAGATGCCTGAGCCAGATTCAGGACCCTGGACACAGACCCTGGCTACTGAAACCTGGACTTTGGACTGGACCTGACACCCAAAGCTGGGCCAGAGTCATGGGACTTGGACCTTGGAGCAAACTCTCAACACCAAGTTATGCCACAGTCTCAAAGGTGGAAGCCAGGTCATGAATGCCAGACACCAGATGCCAGAGCCTGACATGGGATGCCAGTCCACAGATGCTAGATTCTAGGCACTGAACCCTGCAGCCAGAGCTGGACATGGCTCCCAGACCCTAGAGATGAAGCTGAACCTACCAGACCCTGAACCCCAGAAACCAGATACAGAGCCAGAATACAAACTAAACTCTGGTGCACAGGACATGGACACAGACCACAGAACCATATTCAGGATGCAAGAGACAGGCTGCAGAGTGGAACCCAGACACCAGAACCCTGTGTTCACATGACAAGACAACAAAGCTGAATCACAGACCCCAGATCCAGAACCTTTAAATGGACCCCCAACTCACAGCTGGACATCAGGGCCTGAGCAGGACCCCTGAACATGGACCCTAGATTCTAATCTCCAACCCTGATCCTTATTCCTCACACACTAACTCCCAAACATATACCTGTGAACCCATCCGCCCTTCAACATTTCACATACCTAAACATAAAACACTGGTGTGCAATACACTATGAGATTTAATACAGCACAAGAGGAAAGGATGCAATCAAGAGACATAGCAGGTATCTGCCAGTGAAACCAAGTATGCTGCAGTGTTAGGGCATGTTTATTTGGGGTTTTCTCTAGGCAGTAACACACAGAAAAACCCTACTGCTCAATAGGAACCTTGAATAACTGATCGTACTGATCTAGGTTCTCAAAAAAAGACTGATGTTTCTTCTGTTTTGGATATTCTCTGATCTAAGAGCTCAAATTAGTGTCTAACACATTAAATACACAAGAAATTATATCATTTTCACGCTTTACAACAGAGGAAGAAATGACAGAATCCTGAAACTAAAAGCATTAAAATTCAGATTCTCTTCACAAATGTTAATGTAAAAAGTGAACCATTTTCCAAGTCCAAATACAATACCCCATGCTTCCTACTACCTGCATGGGGTTCCATATTGACTATTTTCATGGGCATAACACAGGAAGATCACAGACCACTTCACAGTGTATGTGCAGCAGGTCATGATTTGCCCTTGTACACTGAAATGGGTGTGCAATACCTGTATCAGTTACTGAACCCTATTTACCACAATGGAGGGCTGAGGCAGTATTATTGCATATGGGCCTCAATCTCCAAATGTCCTGTCACCTACATGCAGCTATCTGTCCACATGGCTAACTTTTCAAATATGTTTATTTTTAAATTGTGTATATTCTTAGTCAGCCTGTCTTATTTAGATTGTATATGTCATTATATCTGACAATCATGTAACCATAGTGTGATGAATAAGATTCCAGTAACAAATTCCACTTTGTACAAAATGAGCATGCTGAGTGGAATGACCTATATCTCACACTAGTGGGTTTTCTCTCCATTTATAGGATCTTTAAGACAAGGACATGTTTAATTAACCAAGGTGAATAAAGGCACCACTAAAAGAAAAATAAAATGATAAAATGAAATCAATACATTATGACCCATGAACATGGCTGTTTATTATCATTATCAACTATTATGAATAATGCATAATTGCCACTGCTGTACTTCTAGACAACAGGCACACAGGAGGCTTGTCACCATAAACATGTGAGGAATGCACTGGGTTACGTTAGAACAGCTATGACGTCTCTAGGTCATAGAAATGTTTCAGCTCTATTTGAGTCTTTTGGGATCATGGCCATACATGCTGTCTGCCACTGACAGAAACTTCATTATGTAACACAGGGCATATACAGATGAATGAAACTCAATTAAGAACCCAGAAATTAACACATCACCATCTATGGTTGTTTGACAAGGGTCAACATCATTAACTAGTATAAAGAGTCTTTTCAAAAACTAGTACAAGGTAACTGACAAATCACCTGCAGAGAAATAAAACTGGACACTTACATCAAAAAGTCATACATGTGTGAGTGTATTCAAGGGTGCATGTGTGTGCCTACTTTGGACAGAAATGCACAGAACCAGACAGGAATCCAGGCATAGGTGTCAGTGCACATGGTTGTGTATGACCTGGTGTTTTTGTGATTATGAGTGAGTCAGTCATATGGAATAATGTTTGAATAAATTATTACATGTGTGTGCATGTTCAGGGGTGCACATGGGTGTTTCCATTGGCCAGAAATGCACAGAGCCAGACAGAAATGCAGACAGATAAGCATCAGTGCACTTGGGTGTGTATGACGTGGTGTTTTTCTGATTCTAAGCAAATCAACTATATGGATATATGTGGGAATAAATTATTACATGTCAGTAATTGTTCAGGGGTGCACATGTGTATGTACATTGGACAGAAATGCACACAGCCTGACAGAAATGCACGCATAGGTGTCAGTGCAGGTGGGTGTGTAACACCTACTGTTTCTGCAATTCTGAGCCATTCATCCATACGGAACTATATGTAAATAAATTTTTACCTGTGTGTGCATGTTCAGGGTTGCACATGAGTGCAGATATTGGACAGATATGCTCACAGCCTGACAGAAATGCATCCATATGCAGCAGTGCCGGTGGGGGTGTTACGGCCTGCTCTTTTTGCGATTCGGAGCAAGTCAGCCATATGGAAGCATGTGGAAATGAATTATTAAATTCATGTGCCTTTTCAGGGATGCACATGTGTGTGTACATTGTACAGAAATGCACAGAGCCGAACAGAAATTCAGGCATAGGCGTCAGTGCAGTTTGGTGTGTATCTGGTGGGGTACTTGGGATTCTGAGCAAGTCAGTCATATGAGGGCATGTGCACATAAATTATTACATGGGTGTGCCTTTTCTGGGGTGCACATGTGTGCGCACATTGGACAGAAATGCACACAGCAGAACAAATATGCAGGCACAGGCATCACTGCAGGTGGGTGTGTATCAACTGCTGTTTTTGTGATTCTCAGCAAATCAGCCATATGAAACTATGTGCCAATAAACTATCACATGTGTGTGCCTGTTCAGGGGTGCAGATGGGTGCATCCATTGGACATAAATGCACAGAGCCAGACAGAAAATCAGTCATATTCGGCACTGCAGATGGTCACATATCTAGTGAGATTTATGTGATTCTGAGCAAGTCAGCCATATGAATGTATGTGTGAATAAATTATTGTGTGTGTGTGTGTGTGTGTGTGTGTGTGTGTGTGTTCAGGGGAGCACATGTGTATGTCCATTGGACAGAAATGCACACAGCCTGACAGAAATGCACGCATAGGCTTCAGTGCATGTGTGTGTGTACAACATTATGATTTGGCAATTCCAAGCATGTCAGCCATACGGGTTTACTTGTGAATAAATTATGAATTGTGTCTACGTGTTCAGGGGTGTACATGTGTGCGTACATTGGACAGAAATGCACACAGCCAGATAGAAATGTAGGCATAGGCGTCAGTGCAGATGGGTCTGTATGCCCTGCTGTTTTTGCGATTCTGAGCAAGTCAGCCATGTGGAAGTCTGTGTGAATGAATTATTCCATCTGTGTGCCATTTCATGGGTGCACATGTGTGTGTACACTGGACAGAGAAGAACAAAGCCAGACAACAATGCTCGCATAGGCATCAGTGCAGGTGGGTGTGTATGACCTGCTGTTTTTCCGAATGTGAGCAAGTCACCCATATGGAAGTATGTGCAAATAAATTATTATGAGTGTGTGTGTGTGTTCAGGGGTGCACATATGTCCATATATTCTACAGAAATGCACAATATCAGACAGAAACACATGCATAGGAATCATTGCTGGTGGGTGGTATGACGCAATGTGTTTTGCAATTCTGAGGGAGTCAGCCATATGCATGTATATACAAAAGAATTATTACATGTGTGTGCGTGTTCAGGGGTGCACATGAGTGCAGATATTGGACAGATATGCACACAGCCTGACAGAAATGCACGCATAGGCGTCAGTGCAGGTGGGTGTGTAACACCTACTGTTTTTGCAATTCTGAGTCACTCACCCATATGGAACTATATATGAATAAATTTTTACATCTGTGTGCATGTTCAGGGGTGCACATGTGTACACACATTGGACAGATATGCACACAGCCTGACAGAAATGCATGCATAGGCAGCAGTGCTGGTGGGGGTGTTACAACCTCCTCTTTTTGTGATTCTGAGCAACTCAGCCATATGGAAGTATGTGGAAATGAATTATTAAATCGGTGTGCCTTTCCAGGGGTGCACATGTGTGTGCACATTGTAGAGAAATGCACAGAGCCGAACGGAAATGCGGGCAAAGGTGTCAGTGGATTTTGGTGTTTATTTGGTGGGGTATTTGGGATTCTGAGCAAGTCAGTCATATGAGGGCATGTGCAAATAAATGTGTGTGCCTTTTCTGGGGTGCACATGTGTGTGCACATTGCACAGAAATGCACACAACAGTACTAATATGCAGGTATAGGCGTCATGCAGGTGGGTGTGTATCAACTGCTGATTTTGCGATTCTCAGCAAATCAGGCATATGAAACTATGTGCGAATAAACTATTACATTTGTGTGCATGTTCAGGGGTGCAGGTGGGTGCATCCATTGGACATCAATGCACAGAGCCGGACAGAAAAGCAGTCAGATTCGGCACTACAGTTGGGCGCATATCTAGTGGGATTTATGTGATTCTCAGCAACTCAGTCATATGGAAGTTTGTGTAAATGAATTGTTAGATCAATTTGCCTTTCCAGGGATTCATGTGTGTGTGTACATTGTACAGAAATGCACAGAGCCGAACAGAAATGCAGGCATAGGCGTCACTGTAGGTGGGTGTGTATCAACTGCTGTTTTTGTGATTCTGAGCAAATCAGCCATATGAATATATGTGCCAGTAAACTATCACATGTGTGTTCCTGTTCAGGGGTGCACATGTGTGCATACATGGGCCAGAAATGCACACAGCCAAACAAAAACAAACGCATCAATGTCAGTGCAGATGGGTGTGTATGACACAATAATTTTGCAATTCTGAGCGACTCAGCCATATGGAAGTATGTGTGAATGAATTGGTACATCTGTGTGCCTTGTCAGGGGGCACGTGTGTGTGTACATTGGCCATAAATGCACATAGCCAGACAGAAAAGCAGCCATATGGGTCACGGTAGTTGGGTGTATATGTAGTGGTGTTTTTGCGATTCTGAGCAAGTCAGTCACATAGAAGTTTGAGAAATTAAATTATTACATGTGAGCATGTTCAGTGCTTCATATATGTTCATATATTCTACAGATATGCACAGAGCCAAACAGAAATGCACACATAGGCATCACTGCAGGTGAGTGTGTAAGATGTATACTTTTTGCGATTCTGATCTAGTCAGTTGTATGGATGTATGTGTGAATACATTATTGTGTGTGTGTTATTGCAGGGGTACACATGTGTGTGCACAATAGACAGAAATGCACACAGCCTGACAGAAATGCACACGTAGGCATCAGTTCAGGTTGGTGTGTATGACATAATGATTTTGCAATTCTGAGCAAGTCAGCCATATGAATGTATGAGCGAATAAATTATTACATGTGTGTGCCTGTTCAGGGTCGCAGATGTGTATGTACATTGGACATAAATGCACAGAGCTGGACAGAAAAGCAGTCATATTCGGCACTGCAGTTGGGTGCAAATCTAGTGAGATTTATGTGATTCTGAGCAAGTCAGCCATATGAATATATGTGTGAATAAATTATTATGTGTGTGTGTGTGCTCACGTGTGCACATGTGTATGTCCATTGGACAGAAACGCACACAGCCTGACAGAAATTCATGCATAGGCATCAGTGCAGGTGGTTGTGTAACACCTACTGTTTTTGTGATTCTGAGCCTCTCACCCATATGGAACCATATGTGAATAAATTTTTATGTCTCTGTGTGTGTTCAGGGGTGCACATGTGTATGTACATTGGACAGAAATGCACACAGCCTGACAGAAATGCACGCATAAGCGTCAGTGCAGGCAGGTGTGTAACACCTACTGTTTTTGCGATTCTGAGTCACTCACCCATATAGAACTATATGTGAATAAATTATTACATGTGTATGCATTTTCTGGGGTGCACATGTGTGCGCACATTGGACAGAAATGCACACAGCAGAAGAAATATGCAAGCATAGATGTCACTGCAGTTGGGTGTGTATCAACCACTGTTTTTGCGATTCTTAGCAAATCAGCCATATGAAACTATGTGCAAATAAACTATTATATTTGTGTGCCTGTTCAGGGGTACAGATGGGTGTATCCATTGGACATCAATGCACACAGCCGGACAGAAATGCTGGCATAGGCATCAGTGTAGGCGGGGTGTATGATCAGCAGTTTTTCCAATTCTGAGCAACTCAGCCATATTTAACTATGTGCGAATGAAATGTGTGTGTGTGCATGTTTAGGGGTGCATATATATCCATATATTCTACAGAAATGCACAGTACCAGACAGAATAAACGCATAAGCATAAGTGCTGGTGGGTGTGTATGACCTAACGATTTTGCAATTCTGAGCGAGTCAGCCATATGGATGTATGTGTGAATAAATTAATACATGTCTGTGCATGTTCAGAGGTACACATGTGTGCATACATTGGACAGATATGCACACAGCAGGAGAGAAATTCAAGCAAAGTTGTCAGTGCAGGTGGATATGTATGACCTACTGTTTTTGCAATTCTGAGCAACTCACCCATATGGAACTATATGTGAATAAATTTTTACGTGTGTGTGTGCATGTTCAGGGTTGCACATGTGTACGTACATTGGACAGAAATGCACAGAATCAGACAGAAACTCACGCATAGGCATCAGTGCTGGTGGGTGTGTATGATGTAATGATTTTGAAATTTGAGCAAGTCACCCATATGGATGCATATATGAATGAATTATTACATGTGTGTGCATATTCAGGGGTGCACATGTGTGCATACATTGGACAAAAATGCACACAGCAGAATGAATATGCAGGCATAGGCATCACTGCAGGTGGGTGTGTATGAACTGCTGTTTTTGTGATTCTGAGCAAATCAGCCATATTAAACCATGTGCAAATAAATTATTACATGTGTGTGCATGTTCAGGGGTGCACGTGTGTGTGTACAATGGCCAGAAATGC
>PVJL010020582.1:0-11820 GCA_004026885.1 Lyroderma lyra
CTAAGTGAAATAAGCCAGACAGAAAAAACAAAGAACTGCATGATTTCACTCATATGCGGAATATAAAACTGAAAGCAAAGAAAAAAAGAAATGAACAAACAACACATGGACACAATCAATAGTTTAATGTTTATTTGGGGACGAGTGGGTTAGGGTGGGGAGAAAGGGGAGGGGGTGGGAGAGGAGGGGGGGAAGCTAAATATAAGGTGATGGAAAGAAGTCACATTAGGTGGTGAACTTATTATACAACAAGTTTACAATGCACTGTAGAATTGTATGCCTGAAACCTATGTAATCCTTGCTAACAGATGTCATCCCAATAAGTCTAACAATAAAAATGAATAAAAAAAAAAAAGAAAGAAAATATTTGCAAACAACACATCAGATAAGGATCTGATATCTAAAAGATATAAAGATCTAATATGACTTAACAACAAAAAAATAAACAAACCAATAAAAAAGGAGACAGAGAAACTAAACAGACACTTCTCCCATGAAGAAATACAAATGGCCAGCAGCCATATGAAAAAATGCTCATCCTCATTAGCTCTCAGGGAAATGCAAATCAAAACCACAATGAGATACCACCTCACACCTGTGAGAATGGCTATTATCAACAAAACAAGGAATAACAAGTGCTGGAGAGGATGTGGAGAAAAAGGAACTCTGGTACACTGCTGGTGGGAGTGCAAACTGGTACAACCACTGGTACAACCATGTGGAAGGCAGTGTGGAGGTTCCTCAGAAAATTGGGAATGGAGTTACTACATGACCCAGCAATCCCCCTTCTAGAGAGCTACCCAAAAATTTTGAAAATTTTAGTCCGCGAAGACTTATGTACCCCAATGTTCATCACAGCACTATGCACAGTGGCCAAAACATGGAAACAACCAAAGTGCCCTGTGACAGATGACTGGATAAAGAAGCTGTGGTACATATACACAATGGAATATTATTCAGCTATAAGAAAAGATGAATTATTGCCATTTGCACCAAAATGAATGGACCTAGAGATCATCATGCTTAGTGAAATAAGCCAGACAGAAAAATTCCAAAACCTGTAAGACTTCACTTATATGCAGAATATAGAACTGAAAGTAACAACAAACAAACAAACAAATAACCCATGGATACAATCAATAGTTTAATGTTTATTTCGGGGCAAGTGGGGAAGGCATGGGAGAAAGGGGAGGGGGTGGGAGACGAGGGTGGGGAAGCTAAATATAAGGAGATGGAAAGAGAAGTCACATTAGGTGGTGAACTTACTATACAACAAGTTGACAATGCACTGTAGAATTGTACACCTGAAACCTATGTAATTCTTGCTAACAGATGTCACCCCAATAAGTCTAACAATAAAAAAAAAGAAAAGAAAAATTGCATGGGGCAGCTTCCAGGAGCCTGAAAAATGTAGAAGGGTGGAAAAGATGGTTTTGAAGAAAGCACTAAAAGGAGACAAGAAATTCTCAAAGGCAATTGTTGGCCATATCCCAGTTTTGCCAAGGGCCAGTCAATTCCCAGAACAAGAGACAACCTTGCAGAGGAGCCCGCCCAAGTGACACTCACCAGGTACTAAGTATGGCAGTCTCTGTCCCTCCCTCCCTCTCTCTTTCCTGTGGGTAGACTTTATTAAGGGGTGTGTGTGTGGGGGGCGGGGGGGGGTACTGCTTAGAGAACAGGTGGTGATAATTACTAGGAGACCAGCAATTTCCCTGCTTCACCTTTCAAAGCATCAAAAAGACTGACTTAAGAAATTGCAGAGTGCAGGAAGCTTCCCTGGTTTGTTCAGTTCAGTAATATTGGGCGAAGCCTGGTCATTCTGACTTAGTGTCTGGCGTATAATTTTGGAAGTACATTAAAAATATCTAAACTCTACTGGTAGTTGCTTCGCTAAGGAGAATAGGCCTAGGGTTGCTAACATACACACACACAGTAAGAAAGAATTCAGAATTTTACCGCACATTTCAAATATGTAAGTGAAGCTATATCCGCATCTGAATAAATAACAATAATACCTACCAATGGCATCATTTCAGATCCCTGCTCATCAATTGCCAGTGGATTCATATGGCTTTTGATGTCCCTAGACTCACCTACAGGCCACAATATTCATCAAAGTGGCCTACTCTGATTCTGTTTTGTGCATTTTAACCTCTGGCCCAGCCCAGGCAGTTCTTTAGCTATAAGATTCCTGAACCTTTCCTCTCTGCCTGAAGGTCTCTCAAATTTACCTTTACTCATAACTTTTCTTTGAGCACACTAACCTATTACCTTCCCTCTCCTCTCTGAAATCTTACAGCACACACAGGCTGACCGTATCCTTTTGTCCTTAGTATTGGCTCTCTGGCATGAGTCCCCTTATAAGAGTCAAGTCCTAGCTCCCACATGGACAGTAAAACCCTGGAAGCCTGTAGTAATCAGGTCTCATTTGTCTGAAAGTGAACCATTATGCCCACATTAAACTTGTATGGGTGGCATGGGGAATGTGTTGGCATAATTCCTAAATCTCTGAAAGAGGAGGCCTGCAGTGGGCCTCAGGCACACATGAAACCGAGGACATGAACACTGCCAGCACACGCTCTCTTCGTCTCCATGTCTTGTTTCTGAAACTTGTCCTGTTCTCTCAAACTGGCATCAACAGTGATAGGAACTCGGCCATTGGCAGCTTGCAGGCACAACCCCAGAGAGGGGTGCCTCCCTTTGTTGTTTTCAAGTTCAACAACTCAGGATGACCTTGCTTAGGGACATTCCTACACTTGGACCAATTAATTAGTTATGATCATGAGGAAGGGGAAGTCCATTTCATGTTGGATTCCTCCATTCTAAAGAAGCCCAATTGTGTCTTCTCTTCACCAAGTGGTTATGCACTTCGGGGGAACTTAGCCTCAGCTTCAGCCTCAGTGGCCCTGAGTGGTCTAACCCAAAGGTCAGACATTTTTTTCTGGAAAAAGCCAAATAATAATTAATTTAGGCTCTGCAGGCCATATCTCTGTTGTAACTACTTATCTCTGCCATTATAGTGTGAAAGGGGCCATAGACAACATATCAGTGAGCAATGGAGTGGCTGTTTTCCAATAAAACTTTATTTATAGACACAGAAATTTGAATTTCATACACTTTTCACATGTCACGAAACCCTATTCTTCTTTTGATTTTTTTCAACCATTTAAAAATGTATAAAAATTTTGCCTGATAAGTTAATCATTACATTAGCCAATGGCTGATTTAGACTGGAATGTGGGATAACACCTGAGCCAATAGGATATGAGATCAAGTCTGCTGAGAAACTTCTGGGAAAGATTTCCTCACACATAAAATGAAATATGGAAGACATAATCTTTCAGTTTCTGATGGTTTATAGCATGGATATAGCTACTGGAAATTTCGGGGTCATCTTGTCCTTAGCTGGGGAGCTGGCCTGAGGATGAAGCCCTCATGCTGAAACTGGAATGATGGAAAGAGCCTGGGTTCTTGATGGTCTTTGAGTCACTGAACTGACCACCCTGGAATCGTCCAACCCACACTCTTCTTGTTCTGTGAGTTATAAAAGTTTCCCTTGTTTCAGCAGTGGAGTTAGCACTGCCTTTTAAATTGCAGCTAAAAGCAGCCTCATTTGTGAATCCCACAGGATACCATGATTGGAAGTTACTACAGTACCTCATCAATAGGAGGGCAGAACACCCAAAGAATAGTCTAGAATCGCTCTTTTTACATTTTCTCTTACCTTGTTGGATTGCACTGTCCATATACCACTTGATTGATTGCTCTTCATTCTCTCCTCAAACCACATCCCTTTAATCCCTTCTCATTGTTCAGCCACTGCAACATTTATGGTTTTAGTTCTGCTATTAACTGAAATATCCCTCAAGATTGCCCCAAGTACACATCTGAAGAACCCCAGCATGACCTCAGGTCTCTCCACAGCTCACTCTCCAGAGTACAGCCCAGAGCATTTCCTCTTGTGACCTGTGACTTCCACCATTTTCCCCTCTGTCCTTCCTGATTCCAGCCTCAGAGCCATGAGTTAAACTTCTCTTCCAGAATTCCAGCCACCCTCCACCACATTTCTCCATGTGGAGCAGCACTCTCTGAGAGTCCATGTGTAAAGGCAGGGCAGCTGTTGTTGCCTAGAGTCTGACCACAGGAGATGACACAGGCTCACAGCCCCTAGCCTACAGGCTTCAGCACCTGAGGTCATTTCACAACCCTTGAGTTGACCTCAGGTGCTGAAGCCCTTAGGCTAAGGGCTTGCTTCTCCATTTGCATTTCTGGCAGCTATTAAGCTGACTGCCCCAGTTTTCCCACCAGCAGCTGCAAACCCCCATTCCTTTGCTTACTAGCTGCTTTTGTCTCTTTCTCTTCTATTTATTTTCTTTGCCTGTGCACCTTGTTTTTCTTTCAGGCGACCCCTACCCAGACCTGCCATATGGGTCACCTTCAAACAAAGTGTGAGGTGTGCAGGCAGATGGTGGGGTCCCTAAACATGCTCATCTACACAGACGTCCTTCAGAGCTCGAGCTGCTGCCTGGTGGAGAGGGGCTAAGGCTCAGCTGTGTGTGTGTGTGTGTGTGTGTGTGTGTGTGTGTGTGTGTGTGTGTCAATGTGGGTTGAGGGGTATCCAGAAAAAGTCCAAGGCAGGCCACACACCTCATTAATTCATTTTGATCAGTTTCTTTTATCCAGTTGTTAAGAATGGTGATCAGTAATAGATGAGGCAGTCTGAGATTTTTATCCTCTGAATGATATACAATTTGCAAGATTAGATTAAACTGTGGAGAGAGTACAGAGAAGTTGGCATGTATATAACCAGGTTGACTTATAAGATTAGCTGAAATCCCAATCCCCCAGCTCTCCATCATTTTTCTCGAAAATTCTTAAGGGCTTACACTTTCATAGCCTTCCAGGCCTTTTGGTTCCTTGTCCATTTCTTCTTCCATCAACCTGGTGTGAGAACCAGGGCAGCTGTTCACCTGGACATGGAACCATGTTGGACCCTGTACACAGGTGCCCTGTCCAGGGACAGGTGGCAACTAAAACTAGCTCCAGCTCAACTCTCCAAGGCAAGCCCAAGGAAGGGAGCATATTTTCCAGCCTGGGTCCACTGTGTCCCCCAAACTCTCTCTTGATGCTGTTGGATAAATCTTTATCCAAGAGATACTGACTTCAGCTGTTTTGTTTTTAACTTTTTTATTACAGAAACTTTCAAAATTCCAAAGGTAGGGACATTACTATAATAAACCCCACAAACCAATCACTTAGCCTAACAATGATCAATTCAGAGCCAATCTCATTTTATCTGTACTCAGATGTATGCCTTTCTCCACTACTCCATGAACACCAGATTATTTCAAAGCAATTATAACTTTTTACATGAAAGTCTTTGGTAAGTATCTCTAAAATTTAAGAACCTGATTTAAAAATAGGCAACCATTCAACCAAATTAATAATAGTTTCTTACTACCAAATAGTATTCAATTATCCTTTTCTCATAATCTTTTTGTTGTTCCTTTCTTAAAGACTTTGTTTTTTAGAGCAATTTTAGACTCAGCAAAACTGAGAAAAAGGTACAGAGATTTCCCATATACCCTCTGACCTCACACATGCATAGTCCCCATTATCAACATACCCCACAAGAGTAGTACACTTGTTAACAGTGATAAGCCTATATTGACACATAATAGTCACCCCAAAATCATAGTTTACCTTAGGGTTCACTCTTGGTGGTGTCTATTCTGTAGGTTTGGACAAATGTATGACGACATGTAGTCACCATCATAGCATCATTCAGATTATTTTCATGGCCCTAAAAATGCCCTGTGGTCTGCCTGTTCATTCTCTTCCTCCCCTCACCCACAACCCCTGGGAACCATTGGCTTTTTATCTTATAGCTTTGTTTTCATCGTCATTTTAAAAAAATTGTTTGTTCAAATCAGGATCAAAAAGTTTATTTAATACATTCAGTTGATGTGTTTCTCCTAATTTATAGATTCCCCTCACCCCTTTTCCTGCTTGAGATTTGTTTCTTGAAGGAAGATGGCCTTTATCTTGTACGGTTTCCTATAATCTGGGTTGTTACTGATTGTATCCCTATTTAATAGGCATTTTTACTGACATTTATTATGGTCCTCTGTCTTCTGCATTTTCTGTAAAATAACACATAGAGTTAAGGTTTTTTTCAGAATCTGTTTTCATTTTTTGCAAGATTACTTTTTAGAGAGGTGAACTTTCTATTGCATCGTATCATGTCTTGTAGTCTTACTTTTTATGAGGTTAAGATTGGTCAGTGGGTTCAGATGTTATCAGCCTGATCCAGACATCCAAGTTTGACTTAATGATTTTAGCAGTATGTTAGCAAGCATTCCCTAGATCCATTATTTCCCCTACTAATGACATAAAACAATGAGTGCTTTTTCATTTAATATCCATTTGTTGGACTAGTTCGCCATTTGAAGAGAACTTTTCCTCATCATGTGTTTGGTCACTCTGGAATACAGTCCATACAAGAAATGCAGGACAAATGCCTGATTGTTTCCTTTATTTGCTAGTTTCTGAAATAATGAGTTGTTCCCTGTCATCCTCCAAAGGTTATTAATTAGAGTTTTTGGGGGGTTATTATTATAAAACCATACATTTTAACATATTTAATGTGTCACAACTCATGACAGTTATTATTTTTATTGTTGCTTGAATTGTCCCTTCTTTTCTCTATGGGAACCTCTTGAGGTTGGATTCAGGTCATTGTGACATGACCCCAGTTGTCTTCGATACCTTTTTCTTCCCTTCTGGTAGGACAATTATTTTTTGGCCCATTTTAAAGATGTTCTGCCCCAGATCTGAACTATTTTTTTCAAAGAGCCCTGGTTCCATTTAGATGTGCTTAGAGAACACATCTGGGCACTAGGAGAACTTATTATAGTTGGACCAGTCATTATTTCTATACCTTTTTATTGGCCAAGACCAGGAAATGTATATTTAAGAAAATACTTATTTAAGATAAGAAGGGAACCAGAGCTTTTGTTTTAAAGTAAAAGAATAGAATGGGACGTGTCAGTGCATATCATATGTGGAAAAGATAAGTATTTTTTTATGAAACTTCTTTTATTTGATGTGTGTGGTGGGGGGAGAAAGAAGAGAATTCATAGGTCACATTTCAAGAAAAGATTTGAAAGCACAGGAACAGTCCAATTGTTTGAGCCACAATAAAGAACAGCCCCATGCTTAGATAAATTGCTCGTCCTCTTCAACAAAAACATCTATTAAGCCTGAGATTTTAAAATCATAATGTTCTTGTTAATATTTGATGTTTTTATTACATTGTAGCAGGAATCTAGGCCCAGCAGAGAAAAAGAAAAAGAATCCCCTGAACACCAAAGATAGAAGAGGAAGGGGTTCTTCATTTGGCCAGCGGAGCTGAGGCAGACATAAGTCTAAAATGGCCAAGCTCCCCGACTGACTCTGGCCCTGTCCTTTTACAGGCCTTACAGGCTTAAAGGATCAACTATGCTGCCATTTGATTGGTAGGGGCAGCAATCGTGATGTCTTTTGATTGGTGGTCCTAATGCATTGGCAGGTATTCTTGACGGGTTGTTAAAGGAAAATGAGTCAGCAGAATCATCAACTGAATCAGATAACTCTTCATGGCAAGGCCTTCTCTCTCATTCCCCGCTTTGAGACCCCACGTGATTTTTACATTGGGGTCTCATCATCTACATGCTGCTGCAGGGGCTGATAATTTTGCACATAGAACATCTGTGATTCAGCCTTTTGGTTGACAATTGTCTTAATCATTGAGCGTATAGCTCTGACTCCTAGTGGGAGGAGACAAAGAACAATCAAACATAGCCTGATGGTGGCTAGGATTCCTCCTACTAGGGTTTTAAATCCTCCAAAGGCCAAAAACCATCTTCCCTATAAGCTCTGAGGGTTCCATCTACTCCAGGTTTGCACCGGGATGTGAGTGAACATCTGGATTTTTCTTACTATGTCCTCTATGACCTGCCCCTGGTCATCAATTTGCAGGCAGCAATTAGTTAAGTTGAACTTTCCACATACTGCTCCTTCTTGGGCCAGTAAGTAATCTAAGGCCAGTCTAGACAGCATTTTGGATCTGGGTTTCTGCCATGCTAGGAGTTCCAGTGCTCTGCCTGTCTCATTAGTTATAATGTGAAGCCCTGTTTATAATCTAATTACTCCATTTAGCATGTAGACTGAGGTGCAGTATCCACAAGACCCATCCTTGGCCCATGTAACCAGGCCACAATATTGGATTTCTCTCTCAGGGGCCCACTCATTACCCTTCCAATCACCTAGGGTAACACCTCTCTCCTTCAGGACGACAATGGGTTGGAGACTGGGTAAGCAGTCCTCCAGTTCTCAGTGGCAGCAGGAAGGAGGAGGGGCTAATTATGCCTACGAGGCCGCTTCCATTCCAGTCACGGGGTAGGCGAGTGTATGCCTTATCTCCACATATCTAACACAGCCCAGCTGGGGCTGTCCAGTCCCTCAACGGGTGCCCTAAGTCCATCCACACTCCTCTTAGCTGAGTGAAGCTATCCAGGGGATTTTGTTCAGCTTGACAGTGCTATTCCCTTCTTGAGGTGTGTGTGTGTGTGTGTGTGTGTGTGTGTGTGTGTGTGTGTGTGTGTATCTATACCTATATCTACATCTACATCTATCTATCTATCTATTTAATCTATCTATCTATATAGTATTATCATTTTCCTAAGTAGTCCACAATACACATGACCAATACTCACAACTGTCTGAGTATCCAAATCCTTGTGAACATATGTACTTATTTTCTATTATGTAGCTCTTTTCCCAACTTAGTGAGCCACGTTTTCTTCCTGAGGCTGCTGTGGCATGGCTTACAGTGACACAGGCATCAAATCTAAATTTTATTTGGCTTGGTCTTCTTTCCACTTTTGTCTGGGCTATTATTGGTCCCTACATTGATCTTCCCCATCTATCAAATAGGTTGGCTTTTACTTCAAATGCCAGGAAGGTGGGAGACTCTGTAGGGTTATAGAAAACATATGGTTGATTATTTCCTTGGTCACATACTGAGTATTGAGTTTGATTGTAAGTGCAAGCCCCCTTGAGAGTACCTTCATATTCATAAAAACTATAAAATAGCAATGTGGTTGTTACCTTTTGTCCTACCTTAGTAACATACATTCACAAATTTCCCTCTTCCTCCCTTTTTCCCAGAGTCCAAAGTTTCTTTCTGATACATATAGTACAAGGCATTGACTGGCTCAGGGAGGCCCAATGCTGGGGCTGTTTGCAATTCTTCTTTTAGCTTCATGAACACCCTTTACTGGTTGGATCCCCATTTTATATCAGCTCCCTTTCTCCCCCTTTGTGGCCTCATAAAGTGACTTGGCCAGAATGACAAAGTTTGGGATCCATGTGCAGCAAAATCCCACTGCTCCTAGGAACTCTAATCTGCCTTCTCATCTTTGGGAGCAAGATGTTCTGAATGACCTGTTTTCTTTCTACCCCCAGCCTTCTCTCCTCTTACTGGAAGATGAACCACAGGTACTTCATCTGCCAGATCTGGGTATTCCCCTTGAGAGTCTTGTGTCCTAGCATTAGGTCATCCACATACTGAAGGAAGACGCATCTGGTGGCCTGTGCTGGGAATTGACAAAGATTAGGTGAGGCCTTTCCAAAGAGGGTTGGCACATTCTTAATTCCTTGAAGAAGTCATGTTCAGGTGTGTTGTACATTTGCCCCATGTGGAGGGTTCCTCCTACTGGAAGGGAAACAATTTGTGACTTCCGAGGGCCAGTCTTATACTGAAAAATGCATCTTTTAAGTCCAGGCAGGTGAACCAGAAGGCTTGTGCAGGGAGGAAGCTCAAGGGAGTGTAAGGCAGTGGTTCTCAACCTTCCTAATGCCGCGACCCTGTAATACAGTTCCTCATGTTGTGGTAACCCCCATAAAATTGTTTTTGTTGCTACTTCATAACTGTAATTTTGGTACTGTTATGAATCGTCATGTAAATATCTGATATGTGTTTTCCAATGGTCTTAGGTGACCCCTGTGAAAGGGTCATTCGACCCCCAAAGGGTTCGCGACCCACAGATTGAAAACCGCTGGTGTAAGGGTTAGGCACAGTCAGGTGCAGGGTCACTGTTGCTTGATTCACCACTCTCAGGTCCTGAACTGGTTGGTGTGCATTTGTCCCAGGCTTTTTCACAGGGTGTAGGGGGGCATTCCATGTTGCTTGGCACAGGACAATAATGCTGTGCTCCTTGAGCCTCTGCAAATCTACCTGGATTCCTTCCAAAGCCTCTCAAGGAATTGGGTACTGTCTTTGGCTGATAGGCTGAGCTCTGGGTCACAATTTGATTCTCACCTGTGTTTTATTGATTGCCAGCCCGGATGGATTGTCTTCAGCCCAGACTCTGGGCCATTTCTGGGCCAGTTCTGGATTTAATGCCTTTCCAGGTTCTGTGATGAAAATCCTCCATTCCTCCTCCCTGGAGACAGTGAAGCTTAGAAGCAGTCCTGGCTTAGGAAACTGCAAGTTCAGCTGGCCTTCATTAGAAAAGGAGATAGTAGTTCTTAATTTTTCTAACAAATCTCACTCCAATAACGAGAGGGGGCAATCCAGCATATACAAGAACTAATGCATCACCTCATGGACCCTGATAGTGCATTTTCATGGGAGGCAAAAGGATTGTTGGTTTAGGGCTCCAGTCACCCAATTATGTTAGTCTTTCAGGAGGAGAGGGGTGCCACAGGCCTGGTAACCATGAAATTCTCAGCTCCAGTATCAACTAAAAAGTCCAGTTCTTGCCCCGCTATCTTTATTCAGACTATACACTCATGAGGGGCCTCTGAGTCCAGTCGACTTTAGTCATCAAATAGGGAATTCCCCAGCCATGTTCTACAGGGCTGCCTCTTCCTTGGGACCTGCTCTTGGTGGGGCCATCAGACCCTTCCCTCGCTGAGGACACTCATTTTTCCAGTGCCCTGACTCCTAGCAGATGGCTCATTGGTCATGCCTTAAAGGGGACTTTCTCTGTTGACCCCATTGACCTTCTACTTCCTTTCCTCCTCACTTTCCTCCTCATCTTCCAATCCTCTTCCCTCTTTCCTTTCACCTCCCAATTTATAAAAAGTTTATTTGCCACTTCCAGGAGCTGGGAAGCATTCATTCCTGCAAAGCCTTCCAGTTTCTGGAGCTTGCATCTGATATCCCCTGTGCTCTGGCTCACAAAGGCCAAATTAACCATCCTCTGGTTTTCCTGACTCTCTGGATCAAAGGAAGTGTAACTCTGATAAGCCTCACACGGTCTTTCATAAAAGTCCTTGGGACTTTCATCTGGCCTTTGCATGACCTCGGCTATCCTGCTCATGTTAGTGGCCTTCTGACCTCCCTATCGCAGCCCTTGGAGAAGGGCCTCCCTACATCCCTTTAGCTTTCTCATATCTTCTCTAATACTTGGATCTCACTGTTGGTCCTCCTTGGGTAGGGAGTTTTGGGCAAATTCTCTGGGATCTAATGTGTCCTCTGGGGCATTTTCCTCAAGCCACTTGGTGGCAGCCTGGATTATTTGGAACCTTTTCTCTGTAGTAAATAGAGTAAGGAGGAGCTGGCAGCAGTCCACCCACGTGGGGTTATGAGTCTGGAATATGGACTGCATTAAGTCAATGAGCACTTGGGGCTTTTCTGCACAGGAGGGAGTATGTTGCTTCCAGTTGAGAAGGTCTGTGGTGGTGAAGGGCTGGTACACTAGGACCTGATGCTTGATCACCTGCCCCTCAATATTTGTCATTTCTGGGCCTCTCACTTCTCTTAGGGGTATT
>PVJL010020583.1:0-11875 GCA_004026885.1 Lyroderma lyra
CACACACACACACACGCACGCACACGCACACACGCACACACACACACATGCACACACACACACATCCCACTGAGACTAGAGACTGTGCCTTTGTTGACTCGGTACCCCCCAAATCAGTTGCTATTTCTTGAATGTCACAATTAGTGAGTGATTGCCATGCTAAGGCATTCATATAAGTTATTGGCCTAAGGGAATAACGACTCTGCGTTCTTACGGGGCCTCTCTCTCTTCCTCCGAGGCCGAAGACTCCAAAGTTGGGGAAGGCTGGGTCACACATTCCCATTCCTTCAAGCATTGTTTCTCTCTGAGTTTCTCCTCACCCCTCTGTCTTCACCCCTCGTCCTTCACACACCTGCTTCAGACCCAGCTGAGAGTCCGGCGTTGGCCCCATTAGGGGGGATCTGGGCTTTATCCCTCGCTTGTATTGTCCACCTCTGATTTGTATTAAATTCGTGTGGGGATACATGCTACAAGGCACAAGAGGCCTTTTTGATTGAACAGTGAAAGGAGCCTATTAGAAATGTGAAATCATAATTTCTGGAGGTTGGGGACTTTAAAAAAATGTGGACAGCTGTTGGCTAAAGAACTGAGAAATGTTTAAGTCAGGAAAATATCCTAGGTAATGGAGCCAGGGAGCCTAAATCAGTGGTAAATACTGCTAAGCCGTCATTACACACTAAATAGTTATTAGTCATTTCTCTGTTTTTCACAGAAAGCTTAAGGGTCTGAAGTCCAAAGCTTAGACCCCATGCCCTCTAACAAATCAAAAACCCCACCCCCTCCAATAACAGAAACCCGCCAAGGGAACATTAAAGGTCAAGCTAAACCCACAAAAGCAAAGCAATGAAGACTGCAAAGATCCTGCATGGAAAAATACAATTAAAAGTCACTGGCTCATTCTGAACAGGAGAGAAGATTGAGCCCTTGATTTAAGGTCAGGAGCCCAAGGGGCAATGGGGAAGAGAAGCAGGAACCCCAAGCCAAACCATAGCAAAGCGGCCTGGAAACGCTCAGACTTGGCGGGAGCCTTCCCCGCCAGCCCGCTCTTGGGCGAGTGGGTCACCGTGTGGTTGGAACATTGAGTTGCCCCCAAGGGGCCAATATTGGATGTGAGGACGTGGCCACCAGTGGATAGGCCTGTGCTGCGGACCTGGCTCTGTCCCAGCTCCACAGGGACTTTTCTGTATTGCCGCACACGAGCCTCTCACGCTGCCCTGCTCTGGTCTTACCCAACTACAAAATAATTTCCCCCAACAAGGCCAAGCTTACAGGTCAGCCCGCATGCTGTAGTTTAAGGGATGCCAAGAAGGGACTCCTGAGACGCTAGACCTGACTCCATAATATTCCCATCTCCCCGCTGTATTTTTCTACCAATGCCTGATATACCACCAAATATTTCATCTAAAAACATGATCTGAGTATAAAATGAAGGAAAACGTGGCATTATATTGAGCACTTAGACAACAGTCTATTTGAACTTGACTTTGACATGATTCTCTGTCCATTTTAAACAACATAACGTTATTCTGAGCCCTCTCCCATTTGGCTTATAGTGTAGTTACTGTTAATACACTGACAACATCATAATACTGTAAAGGCTGTTTGCTTTCAAATTTTTAGAACCAATTTTAGAACAAGCAAAAAATAAATATTTACAACAGGATATGAAGGCTAAAACGCTGACATTAGATGTATATAAGTGAACAGCTGACACGACTTGGAGGTATGAGGAAGGCCAGACGTGTGCCGGGGCACTAATGTCTTTTTGCAAACGGTGGGACACCAAGAAACACTCTCTAAATTTGGGGGAACAAGAAGCACAGTTTTAATTATAATGCTGAACAAAACTGGATGTGGTGTATGCGAGCCCAAGTCCTAATTTTTCATAACAAAGAATCATCAGAGAAATACGTAATGATGAATGGTTTTATAGTGTTTTAGTAACAATTAGAAGAAATAAAAACATAAATAATCTCACTAAGGGTGGGACTCAGGAAGAAGGGCAGAAGTGGGAGAAGAGGAAATGTTCATTTTTACTTTTTTCCTTAACAGTGACATTGGATTTTTCAAGGAAATGTGTATAGATTACTTTTATGGTGTCATCAACCAAGACCGTGAGGACAGGAGGAAGAACAGGTGTGTGAAGAGCGGGTGGGTGAGGGCTTCACCTTAAACCTGTTGAGTCGTTGACTTGAAATCTTGAGATCAAACGCAGGCATTTACTACAAGCTCCCTGATCGCGGGATTAGAGAAACACACTTAATACCCAAAGGGGGCGTGAGTGCACCCACTTTGAAATTTGCATTTTTACTTAGGAAGGAATTTTCTGCTCAAAGAATTTGTTTGTTCTCCAGTATATCCTATTCCTTGACTTAAAGGAATTTTTTCCTAAAACCAAAACACTAGCAGGGTTTCCATTGCTTGTCATAAAGATCTTATTTTAATTTATGTTTTCCAGCCTCTTCTCACGAGTTTGCTTTGCTGAAATACTTTATTTAAAACCCACCTGAGTTCTCCGGTTGGTAAAATGTGTGCGGTTACTTACAGTCATGTATCATGAACTTGGTGTGTCATTCAAGCAGCAGGCTCCTTTGTAAATCGACTCTTCATAAGCAGAGCAGCGTGTGGTCATTTGCTGGTCTCAACCAAGGAAAACCACACAACAGAGAGATGGAAATACAGTCGGACCTTGGCGGAGAGAGAGAGGTCTGGACTAAAGGGGTGCATGTGGTGGTGATTAAAGAGCTGATAGTGGCATTAAACTGCTTGGGCAGAAAGCAGAGGAAACGAGATGAGAGATAATGGCAAAAAAACTCAGGCAGAGCTCACACACCAAGATGAAGACTTAGGATTAAAGCACACAGACCAAGATGTCGTCTGAGGAAGGGTGCAAACGCACTCCACTGTGAATAGTATACTGGAAGGCAGAGACTGTCATTATTGGCTTTAATTCCGTAATTCTCCTCTCTCCTGATGAAGAGTTACTAAGTGAAATAAGAAGGAAAGAATGCAGAATGGATGAAGAAGTCGAGAAAACTTCTAGCAGGCCCAAGAGGAAGTGTACTGAATAAAACGGTCTCTAGAAGGTCGGCCGTGGTCCCCTCAGACCTAGCAGTTCGGAGCTCCTTCTGTGTAGCAAATGCTCAACGGGGGTGACAGGAAATGAGTAAATGAAAGGAGGACAGGAAGAGGGCTCACAGAGCGGAAGTGTGAACTGCGATTAATTTAGGAGCCTGGCATTTACATTTCTGTTGTTAGCCTCAAACTCGAAAATCGTAATTATTTGTATTATACCTAATAGTAGATGCAACCAAAGTGGCCTCAGTTTCTAGGGTCACACTTGCTTTTTAAAGGGTCCTAAGGCGCTTTAGAGTTTGTATCAGATAGTACAGTCCCTGGAGAGAAATCGCGAGAGGTTTACCAAGTCTGAAGGCAACAACTCGACATCGCGGTGCTGGGCAGAAACGAGAAGGGAAGGGACTTAGCAATAGCATGAAGTCATTGTTTCCCTCGGGTCGTCCAATCGGATGTGATGAATTATTAGCATGGATATAATCATTTCACCTCTTAGGTGTGAAAGCAAATTTAAGAGTACGCAGGCAAAACACGCTTTCTTCCCCTAGGTCTCTAACACAGCCTGTGTGTGGGGGTCGACCGACATTAATAGTGGAAACGCAGCAGAACACACACACCTACTTGGTGCATTTACTTTCCAGGACAAATGGGCTGATTGTTTTTTTTTTTACTACAGGTCGGGGTGGAGAGGAACCCCGCAGGTCAGAACTCATCCATCTGTCTCTCCAAGGAGAAGGCCCTCTCCTTCGGGCTGGGCCATCTCTAGCCAGAGACCTCGCACAGGCTGCGTCGCTCCGGGCTTCTGCGGCCCCGTCACTTCTTGGGCTCTGTATCTATTTACCGTATTTTGCCGTGGAGAATGTGCTTCCGTGTAGGACACAGACCCACATTTCTGGCCCAAACCTTCAGGGAAAAAAACCTTCGTTGTAATTTCTTGGTTCAAATTTTTATTTGTTTATATTTAGGTACTTGGTTTTTGTATTATAAAGGACTTTGGGCATTTATTTTTTAACATGTTACAGTACAAGAAATTTTATGTAACAAATAATTACAAAACACAAGAACAGATAGATATAAGCTACAAGAAATTTCATGTATAAAATATTTTTATATAAAAAATGATTGTTGTATTCCAAGGTATTATTTTGCATACAGATATCTTTATTGATTTCTAGGGTTACACTTTTAACTCATAAGTATAAATAAAAGAATTAAAATCACTTATATAGATACGGAATTAGCACTACCCATGTATAATGCGCACCCTTACTTTTTCCCTCACAAATTTGGGTAGAAAAGTGTGCGCTACACACGGCAAAATACGGTATGTTGGGGGAGAGGGGGGTGGGGAGATCACTCCTACAAGCCCCTCATCCTCCCACACCCCAACCACGCAACCTTTCTCCTGGAAGGAGGGGTGCCCCACCCCAGTGGACCGTCCTTTGCACTGGTTGTGTTCTACACATCACCACGAACACTGAATTCCCGAAAACTAAGGCACTACTCCCAGGGAAATGCAGGGTTAGGTTCCTATGAGCCTCCGGTCACAAATTTTCACCACCTGATCAATACCTAACCTCGTTTTATATGTGTCTCTGGGGAGAACACCCTGTTTAATAATCTCCACTGTTCATTCGTGAACCCTGAACACGGGCGACAACCCAGGCCTGCATTAAGCTCCCCTCATGCACGTATTCTCTCTGTTTGTCCCCTCACACCTAGGGACACCAGACGGCACTTTAGCATGACTGTTGGGGGCCATTTAAACAGTTAACACAGCACAAGCAAAGGGCACAAAATTGCAGAAAACCCAGCATTGAAGTAGGCCACGATGACAACGCCTATTCGCGGGGAAAGCAGAACAGGAGGCGGAGTGCCTCGTGCTACCCTGTGGGAAGGGGTGCAGGGGGCGAGTCCAGGGTGTCCCCGCTGTGCACAGCCATGAGGGACCAGGGTGACAGCACGGGGTGAGTCCAGGGTGTCCCCACTACGCACCGCCATGAGGGACAGGGGTGACAGCGGGGGGCGATTCCAGGTGTCCCCGCTGCGCACAACCACGAGGGACCGGTGACAGCACAGGGCAACTCCAGGGTGTCCCCGCTGCGCACAACCACGAGGGACCGGTGACAGCACAGGGCAACTCCAGGGTGTCCCCGCCGCACACAGCCACGAGGGACCGGGGTGACAGTGGGAGGCGACTCCAGGGTGTCCCCGCTGAGCACAGGCACAAGGGACCAGGGTGACAGCGGGGGGCGACTCCACGGACTTGGGAGTTCGGGGGAAGTTCAGCGCGCAGGTCAGTTTGAAAATACAGAATCTGTGAACACTCAGGATCAACCGTAATCACAAAACAAAGCAGCAAGCCAGTCCCTCCGGCTGGAACCACTGCCCCCAGCAGTGACCTCCAGTCCCCACAGGAAGCCACCGGGGAGGGCATCCCATCCCCGCATCACAGATGAGGACAGCACACACAGGGACGGAAGGGACGTGCGGCTCGGCCCCAGGATTCGGGAGTCGCGCTCTCGGCCACGTCCCTGGAGGCAGAGCAAGTCCGGGGGCTTCCCCCAACCTGTGCCCCGCGCCCCACACCACCCTGCCTGCCTGAGTGGATGCACCCCATTCCCGAGCTTGCATGAGAGGGAACACTCCGTGAGCAGGCAGGGTGGGGTGGGAACCGGCTTCTGTTCGAAGTGGCAATGACATCTTTCTTCTTGCCCAACACGGATGATAGTGACCGCTCGTACATTCAAGGTGCTGCCCCGGGGGTGGCCACCAGGCATGCGCATAACCAGCAGCTGCGGACGCGATGAGGACCACTGAGCCCGGAAGCCGCCCCCGACTGTCCGTTTACCGGGTCACGCCCGCGAACACGAGGACCTCTGCGCCCTGGTGTCACGTCAGTCCCGTGACGGGAGGGTGGGGCCAGCCTCATCCTCACCGCCATCCTCCCCCCGCCCACATCCCCCACCCGCCCAGCTCCGGCTGTGGGACTGACAGGACGCGTCCCCATCTGCAGACGCAAACTGGATGTTCAAAGAAATCACGAGCGGTAAGGGACAAAGGTTACACTAAAGGTAAGGCTGACCTTGTATTTGTGAACGTACAGGGTTACGAAGGAAGTTTGCCTTTAACCCTACAACCTCCCTGCAAGGAAGGCATTGCCAGCCATGCCTGGTGGACCAAGAGACCTAGGCCTGGGGAGGGTCTTGGTTTCTCTCCAGTGGACGGTTGGTAAGCAGCAGAGCCAGAACTGAGTCACGTGCCTGTACCTTCGTCCTTCCTGCCACCTCCGGACGGGCCAGAAGAGAACAGAGCCTCCGGGCAGGCGGCGGGGGAGAGGCAAAGGCCCACAGCCCGAGGCACTGCCACCGCACGCAGCCGCTGATGGCTCTCCACCCCTTGGAGGTGCTCACTGACCCTGCAACGTGCCAGGAACACAGCACAGCTGGACACAAGTGGACAGCTTCCGGGGGCATGGAGAGGCTGCTGGGCAAGGCAGCTCAGCCAAGGTGACAGGGGCAAGGACAGATCCAGGTGTTAGAAGAACTGGTACCAGGTGGCCCCCACCCAGCCACTGAGTCCAGGGAATGCTCAGTGGGAAGGGGACACTGTGGCCCATGTCGAAAAGCAGTGGCAGGAAGCAGTGGTCAGGCAGGAGGAAGCACGGGTACAAAAGCCCAAAGGTCAGAAAGATTTGGGGAAATCCGAGAAACTGAGAGCCTAGAGAGGTGACCGCAGCACACAAATGGGGGACAAGGACAGGAGACAGGGCTGGGATGACAGAACCAGTCAGGGCAGGGCCTCCTACTTCGCGGACCCAGCACCGTGGGCCTCTCCGCTGCCGGGGACCCCTTGCTGGGGGGAGGAAGGCAAGTCCACGAGGCCCTGTAATCTCTCCCACCTCCGTCATTTCCTCCAGCGACGAGTGAGTCACACGGCCTCCGTCTCCCCGTCCACATGGCCCGGGCACCAAGGCTGCGAACAGGGGCCTGTGTTCCAGGTGCGGCCTCACCAGAGCCGTATAAAGGGGGATTATCCCCTTCCTGAAGCTTGACTCCTCGCACCGGCCGGCCGGCCCCAGCAGGGCCAGCTCTCCCCACGGCCAGATCACATTACCAACTAATGTCTAACGTGTAAGCGCTCTGTCACACCTCGGTTTCACAGCATTGTGGCTTCCAAGAGAACAGCCACTTCTGCCTCTTTCAAAACTAGCTGCATGTCCCATGGTGAGAAGAGGGACACGGCCCACTAAAACGAAGAAGCCCTGAATTGCTATCCGACCACAAGGACGTAACTTCATCCCTTGGGTAACACTCTGTAAAACGGAGTCTTAGTTCCTTTCTGCCATCACAGAGTGGCACTGGGGTTCAAAATCAAGGGGAAACTGTCAGGGCCTGGAATTCGTGCTCTGATCCGGCTCTTCCACTAACCATCGCTCCTGTCTTCAGTTTCTCCATCTGTGACGTAAGCAGAGGGAGGTCAATAGGGTCTAAGACCCCTTTAATATACTCTTTGCTGTATGATTAGTGGCTGGATTATTCTGAGAATCTTGCAATCCTAGGAATTAATATCACTGTCGTCACACTGCCATGTTTTTTAAGTGTCAAAACGACCAACACTTTTTGGAGATGGGTCGGTAAGAGTAAACAATCCTTCCCTCTGAGAGTAACATAATGGCCCCAGTTCTGGCCACCCCGTGGCTGGGCCATGTAACTTCAGAGTATGTCCCACTGTGGCCTTGCTTTGGGGCGATGTTGTGTTGGTGAGTGTGACACAAGCAGACTCGGACACTCAGAGACCCTCTTGCACAATTAGAGTTTTGCTGCTTTTGCCTTCTGCTTCAGCCATGCAGAAAACATGCCGAGGCTCATCCGCTGGCCCCAGGAAAGGCCGCGGGATGTGAGCCACACGGCAGACACGTGAGCGAGCCCCGCTGAGCCTGCCTAGCTCCTGGGCGCCATCTGATCCCCGCCGAGGTGCTAGCGATATTGACTGCTGCACGTCACTGTGCTTGAGGGCAACTGGTCACGCGGCAGCATTTTAGCAGCTGACGCAGATCCGAACCGAAGGACCGCACACTACCCTCAGTCTGCTGCAGCAAAGGGCCATCTCCATGTCTCTCTGCCTCATGGTTCCGTATCCTCGTCCGTCCTTCATCTCCCTTCACATCCCCGTTCTGAGCTATCAGCACCCTCCCTTCCCTGTCCCAATTCCCTTCCTTCCAACCGCCCCCCTGGCGTCTCTCCATCCACCATCTCATCCCTCCGAAGCGTTAAGGCACTGCAATACCCTGGAGGGTGACTTTTCTTAGAGAGGTGGGCTTGGGGGGTTTTAAAGAAAAGTGTCTGTCTTCTTGTAGTCCCCAGAGGGGGACAAAATTTAAAAATAGGAGGGATAGCCATCCCAAAATGCATCTTGACCAGCTCTGCAGGAAGCAGATCCCACCCTGAGAAGCGGCCCAAGAGGACGACGTACAGAGCAGCACCTGGGACACGGCGTGGAGCCTCCTCAGACGGGCATTGCGTGGAGGGAAGAACAGTTCTTCCTTAGAATCTGTCATGGCCCATGCAGGGACATGTCCACACGCATCAGCCTCGGCTGTGACACAAGACGAAAGCCTCCAACGTGGCAGCCCTCGATTCTCCTCCAGAGACTCAACTCAGTGGGAGTGGGTTTGCCCCCTCCCCGGTAGCTCTTTCATAGTAACTGTTGTTGAAACTAACTAAACACCAAAATTAAATGCACTTACTTATATTTTTGCTTTTGAAATTTAACTTGCTTTTCAGACATGTTAAATGTACCTCAAGAACTTTCCTTAAAATCTCATTTAACTTGGCTTTTCTTAGTTCACGCTCAGGACTAGAGAGAGATTAGACCCTTAGTATCCTGTTTTTATTCTCCTTGTCTTTATAACCCTACATAAAAGAAATTGGAAATAAAAAGAATGGTTCAGAAGGGAGGTGTAAATGTCCTAGGAAGGCGACAGTCACAGAAACATTACATGCTATTTATAACACATATTATAAATGACTCACAATGGTTAAGTATTCAGATGTTCATCAAAATGTGGGTGCATTTAAACGGAAGGATTACTAGAAGGCTAGCATGAGTAGATTATGAACTCCACCAGGTAAGACACCCTGTCACTTTTATTTATAACTGCACACCGAGCACTCTTCAGGATACGGTCAGGCACGAGTGGAGCAGATGGGTGCCTAGACTGTGGATGGACTGATGATGAGTGAATAAAACATAATATACAAAACTGAATACCCACTATGTCCCAGATACGCTTCTAATCTTAGGGGATGCAAAAAGAGCAATTAAAAAATATCCTTACTTTAAAGAGCCTTCAATCATCCTCGTTTCAGTCATATTTACAATTCAAGAACGAGGCTGCCCCGATTTATGGTGGGATGTGACAGAGAGCTCTAGGTCCATATGTTTTTAACTGGAAGAAAAGCAACCTTGTTATGGCACTTTGGCCAAGCCGTTTTTGATAGAAAGTTCTCCGTGTAGCTATCACTCACTTACGATCGTGGCCTAACCATCTCTTTCAGTGACTGACTGTATCTCCCATTAGAACATCAGGCCTTTGAGGACCAGGATACATTCGACTCTCAATTCTTGGCATGTCACGGGAGCTCAATGAACACCCAACTTTCAGTCACTGACAGGACTCAATGAACACCCAACTTTCAGCTACTGGGAAGTCGCAGAGATCCTGGCTGGGCTGAGAATATTGGAGCGTGTCCTTCCTGCCCTTGAACCCTGCCCTGGAGCCCCTCAATAAAATGGTTTGATCCCCCGCAAACTAGATAGATATATGACAGAGAGACAGAGAGACAGAGATAGAGAGATAGGTATCCATAGTCACAGAACGACCAACTGGATTAAGGACTGCATCTCCTAAATTTAAATTCTTATTAGAACAAGTCTCCCTTTTAAATCTTGATTTTTTAAAAATATAAAAATGAATGAAAATGAAGCAAAGGGTCCTGATCACATGCCTGTTAGATGTTTCTTTCAAGACCTGCACATCATCCTACTCCGTAGAGTTCTGCCCCAGGAAGAAACACTCTGACATAAAGGTGTGGAGACCAGAAGAGCCAGGTTCAAGGCAAGCCAGAGACCAAGGTCAGAGAGTGGGGCAGACACCGCCCAGGGCTGCCGACAGACAGCCCATCCCCTCCCACTCGCCTTGAGGAGCAGCTGCACGGGAAGTGAAGACGTTGGAGGATGGGAGATGAAAGAGCAAGTTTATCACTAGCAGAGCCGAGGTCTGAGAGAATCTGGCCCTCCTCACCACAAACCCCAGACCGGTGCAACCTCACGCAGCCCCGGGCGGTGCTGGACGCGGGAGGTGGCCCTCCACAGAGGTCGCCTCGCGTGGAGCTGCAGAGAAAGCGAGTCCTCCGTGTGGGGACCTGGTTCCCAGGGGCAGACGGGGGAGGGGAGGGGCCAGGCTGCGCGCGTTCAGTTCCTCTCTCAGTAACTGGAAAGCTCCTCGGGGTGAGTGGGACAACCCAAGAGGCCACAGCTGTGACCCTCACGTGCAGGGACACGCCTGCTGATCAGACCTCACTCCTCAGCGGCGAGGGGACGAACAGAGCGCCGGGTCACGCAGCCCGAGGGCTCACTTGTCATTTCTTTTTTTTTTTTTTTTTTTTTTTTTTTTTTTTTTTTTTTTTTTTTTTTTTTTTTTTTTTTTTTTGCTTTTTGGTATGTGGGTAGCTCCCTGACTGGGAATCGAACCCAGGCCGCAGCGCTGACAGCGCCAGCGCCGAAGCCTTAAGCCACTACACCATCACTTGTCATTTCTAAGAAGGGTGAACTTGACAGCAAGGGCCAACGGGCGGCCGCAAATCAGAACTGTCAACGGGTTGGTGGAGAAGACTGCGAACACCACCACAACCCCAAGATCTCCCCGATTTTTTTCTCTTTTACACGCCCCTTCTGCCCCAGAGCCCCGACAGCCATGCCCGTGCCCTGTTCTTACCGACAAAGCGTCCGAACAAGTCCTTCCCCCCCGTCTCTTTATAACCAATGCTGTGTCCCCGCAACGTACAGACACGGCCTTCGTCTCCAGTGGCAGGGTCTCCTTCCTCGTCTTTGTGGCTCTGCACGCGTCAGGTGCAGGTCTAAGTTTTCGTGAACCTCTTACTGAACGTTCGGTTCACGGGGAGGGGTGCAGTGAAGGACGGGGGTGCATCTTCGCGCAGAGTGCAGCGCCGTCGGGGTGTTTCCGAAGTGGCAGGCTGACACTGACTGAAATGCCGCGCGTGGACAACGCGTGAAAGGTGACCGCAGCCAGCGAGAACACTGTGCCCTGAGGTGAGTGACATCTTGGACTACATGGCTGTCGTGTGTCCTAGGCCTAGCTGCAGGTTACCCTAAAATGAACGAGGCATCATCTTTTCACACTGAAAACTGGCATTTAATTGCAAAGCTCATGTCAGGATGACCAAGAATGGTTTTTCTCTCCCGTGGATGGTTGTGTGTGTGTGTGTGTGTGTGTGCATGTCTGTGTGTGTCTCTGTGTGCATGTGTGTGCGTGTATGTGTGTGTGTACATGTGTGTCTGTGTGTGTGTGTGCATGTGTGTGTGTCTGTGTGTGTGTCTGTGTGTGTGTGTGCATGTGTGTGTCTGTGTATGTGTGTCTGTGTGTGTGTGTGTCTGTGTGCATGTCTGTGTGTGTCTCTGTGTGCATGTGTGTGTGTGTGTCTGTGTATGTGTGTGTATGCATGTGTGTCTCTGTGTGTGTGTGTGCATGTGTGTGTGTCTGTGTATGTGTGTGTGT
>PVJL010020584.1:0-11829 GCA_004026885.1 Lyroderma lyra
ACGACCCCCTCCGTCGGCATGGCGCCCCCACGCACGGCTCCGTCGGCACGGCGCCCCCACGCACGGCTCCGTCGGCACGGCGTCCCCACGCCCCGCTCCGTCGGCACGGCTCCCTGAACGAATTCTGTCCTTACAACCCTAAAGCGCCCAGGGGAGTGCTGGCCCCCTGCAGCCATGCCTTTGGGTCCTCCTGGATTTGCTGCTGCAGCGAGGGAGGGAGCTCTCATTTTGGAACTGGAAACCTACTTTATTGCAGGTGTCGAAAGAGTTTAAAAAGCTCAAGAAGGCACTTTGCAACGCAGGGAGAGCTGCCCTCCCAGAGGCACTGCCGTGCACAGCGTCTCCAAGGGCAGACACGCGTCCCTTCGTAGCTCTCAATTCCGCCGGGTGACCCGGCTCTCGTTTGTGAAGGCCGCCCTCTGCCCTGACCCTACGATGGGGCTTGGCTCTTAGCATCTGCTTCTGCGTCTGCCTGAGCCACCAGCCCTGCCCGCGAACAATTATCCCTGCCTCCTGGCTGTGCTAGCCGCCCGCATGGGCTGTGGTTCATGTGGCCCAGCTCTGCGCATTGGCATCCCGTCACCGGGTGCCCGCTGAGGTCCGGCTCCCGCCCCAGGCCTCCCTGGCTCAGATCGGCCTGGAGTCAGATCAGTCACTCCCCCCGAAGGCTGCTGACAGCGTAGAAGCCCAAGTGATTCAGCTTGCGTGCGCAGACACACCGAATCAAAAGGCTAAAACCCTCGGGGTTCTAAAATACAGAGGTTCAAATTCTCCTTTTTGTGTGCTGACTGCGGGGGACGTGGACGAGAGAAAGGGCAGAGAGGTGAAACGTCCACAGTTAACAAGCATCTCACCTGGGAGGACAACGTCGTCCGTGCCCGCTGCTCTGTCTCTGGGCAGAGATACGAGGTCCGATTTCTAAGAATTCGCATGCTCAAACGCACGCCAAAGGCCGGTACCTTCCGCCTCTCACGAAGGCTGACCTGGGAGGTTTTCAGGACAGGGTGGAGAACATCAGCTCTCCTATTACTGCCCACGAGTGGGAACCGTGGATATTTATGATGACCCTAAAAGGCAAGTGGAAACTTCAGTGTAGATATGTGTCGTCACCCAGGCGACTCACCGGGACGGACCCCTGCCGCGTGCTGGTATCCCCGAGTCGGAGAAGCTCAGCCATGAGCAAGACCGTCCAGGGAAATGAAGGCACTAAACAAGGCTCCCAACAAATGTAGGAAGGCATTCCAGGTAGAGAAAGATTGCATCTCCTGAGCAGACCGAGACCTGCACGGCAAATCTGTCGTGACAAATCCAATTGGTTGCCCCTGACCGCATCTCACATGAACACCTTGAATAACCGAACAAAGTGCCCACCAGACTCACAGACATTATGGGAGAAGAGCACCGATCTTCCTCTTTGCAAAAGTATCTGGGGAAAATGTGGATGTGTATGAGGCCCAGTCTGTAAAAGCACATCCACATTTTCATCGATTCCATTTATCTTAGTTTCTATATAGTTTATTTTCAAATCCCTGGCAAAGGAGGCTATCAGATTTGAACACTTATCAAACTAAACCTGGGTTAAAGACATTTCACTTTATAAATTATATGAACACCTAACCACCATGCTGGACACCTGAACCTGATATAAAATAATATCAATGTCAACTATAATTTTTAAAAAATATAGGATGCAAAGTATAGCATATGGACTACAATCAATGACATTGTAATAGCTGTGTATGGTGACAGATGGGTAATAGACTTGTTGGGGTTACCACTTTGTGAGGTGTATAAATGTCTAATCACTATGTTGTTTTGTATACCTGCAATCAAAAAAAAATCGGGGGATAGAGAAAGCTAAAGAGTGAGCGGCTTTTATTTGAATTACTAGGAAGTAAAAATTGAGAGTTAAATTTTCCTAAAAGGAATCAGTGATCAGTTATCAAGAACCAATGGAAACTTTGCGTGCTAAAGGTTTTACAGATCCACAATCAACCATGTTCATAAAAGGAACATTCACAAGGTGATGTGAAAGACACTGGTCTTCGTCTGTAAAGCTGTGCCATGTGGTTACTGATCTGGAGTTTCGTAGTTTGGGAGCATGGATTTTTCCATCTCATGACGATAGAAGGAGACAGCTGGCGGAAAGTTGCTTGACAATGGAGTCGTGGTGATTAGCTGGACCTGGCGGGCTTTGCATTTGAATCTGCCCCAGGGCGTTAAGCACTGCAGATACTGTGGTGTTTGCAACATGGTCGATGGGATTCTTGGTCTCTGGAAGTTATGCAGACTTTTCCCCAGATACTTTTGCAAAGAGGAAGATCGGTGCTCTTCTCCCATAATGTCTGTGAGTCTGGTGGGCACTTTGTCCGGTTATTCAAGGTGTTCATGTGAGATGCGGTCAGGGGCAAACAATTGGATTTGTCACAACAGATTTGCCGTGCAGGTCTCGGTCTGCTCAGGAGATGCAATCTTTACTCTGGAAGAACCACTGGAACTATTTCCCATGTAAATCAACTGGATTTGGAAGCAAACATTTCAAGCAAGGAGAATGATGCTCATGATTAATTCGGTCTGTACTGATCTGATACTGCCAACTATTTTTTCCATTTGTTTTACTTTTTTAAGTAGTAATATGTATAATTTTTCATTTAAATGCATTAAATTGCATTCAAATTAAAGTTTCATTTAACTTATATGGCAATTTCTACATTTTAGGCCTTGTTCTAAGTTCTCTATAAACAGTGTACGTGTCTGTCTGCTTCCAGAATTCCCATTTTTATAAGGATCCCAGTCAGATTGGATTAGACCACACCCTAATAATCTCATTTTAATTTAACCGCCTTTTTAAGACCCTATCTGCAAACCAAGGTCACAGTCTGACACACTGGACCTCAGGATTCCACCATAGGAATTTTCGAGGACAAATTAACACGTAACTCTGATTAACCTATTTTTCCTAAAAAGGTGGGGAAAAGAAGGTCCTTCTTAGCCACGCCTGAGCACGTGACAGAAACAGCCTATTTGGACACCAGTAGCAAGTGCCTTGTCCCCAGGACATCTGCTCTGTGAAAACCTCAGCCCGATCTACATTGTCTCCTTCCATTCTGGGGCCTGGCACCACGCCACCGAGCAGAGCTTCATGGAGGGGACAGGACAGAAAATGCTGACCTTCGCTAACACGGCTATGGTGACACCGTGCTCCCTACATCAGGAGGTGCACAAACAACAAAGCTTTAGGCAAAAATGAGTGGACTGCCCCTTCCTGTGTTCACACTGTGCCATGGGCAGCTCCCCCCGTCAAGCAATGGAGTCTGTCTCCTCACATCCAAGTGGCCCTTGGGACTTGCTTTGGCCAAGGCAACATGGCAGAAGTGCACACGTGACAGTTCCAAGCCCAGGACACCAGGGTCTTTTGTGTGTCTGTTCCCTCTCTTCCTCAGCATCCTGCCAACACCCTGAGAAGATGCCCAGGATGGCCTGTGGGAGGTAGAGGGACATAAGTAGAGCAGGGTCAGCCCACTTGTTCCACAGAAGTGAGAGCACAACGGACTCAGCCCCTGGCTGCCCGCCCAGCCAAGACCCCGCAGGCCTGGGCCCTTCCGCCGCACAACCGACCTCAAAACCCACGTTTCTCATTTTAAGTTATGGGCTGTTTCCTTGGGCAGTAATAGCTAACTGACACACTAACCTCCACCTCTTAGGTTACCTGTGTGCTCATTAGAAGACGTGTTTAGCAGAAGCTGGTGTGATGGTGGCCCGGGTGACACGAGGAAAGTCTTATTTCCCAAGGTTTCTGGCTGATGGGTCTCCAGCTGATGGGTCTCCGGACACCCAGTACTTGATGAATAGTCAGCATTGGAGACAGAATGGGGGGCCCATTACCAATAATCATAATGACAACAACAAACAGTTCATGTCTAATAGTGAGGACAAGAACTCTATCACAATAAATATAATACTAAACAACTGTATTTCCCATTATTACTACGACATGAATCATCACTATGCTATCATTTCTATGGGTGTAATAAAAAAGGAAAAAGAGCTTATAAATGCCATGTTTTGATTTCAGGATTCGGATGTTGTCTGCCCCCATGGTTCCCAATTTTCCTTTTCCTTTTTCCTGAGAAGAGTGAAGTCACAACGTGAAGGAAGAGCCCAGGTCCCAGAGGGCAGGCAGTAATGGAGTCAGCACCAGCATCAGAGAGTGCAGTTGTCTGGTTAGCGCTTAGGCGTGACAAGGACATCTAGGGGAGACCCTATGAGCCCCGCAGGGATTGCATGGGGATCTCCAAGACACTCAGGGCTGTGTCATGTGTGGCCAACCATTCCGGAAGAGGGCTCCTTCCATCACTGTATGAAGGCCATCTCCAAGGCGAGTTCTAGGTTTCGCGTAGTCCACAAGACACTTTGCCCTGTCCTCATCTTTTACTTCGGGAAGTTAAAGTTTCTCACATCAAAATTTCCTTGTCCGGTTTCTTAATAGGCTATTTTTTTCACAGCATAGAGGTACTCTTCCTACTCGTGGCCTTGTAACCCACCCGTTAGGGGAGGGGTGGTGGGGGGCCAAGGGACAATGGATGTCATGGACCTGGCCCAGTGGAAAGGGACTCAGAGCAGGCAGGGGTGACCAACCTTGTGGCTTCCCTGGGCTGCACTAGAAGAAGAATCGTCTTGGGCCACACATATAATACACTCACATTAACAACAGCTGATGAGCTAAAAAAAATAAAAATAAAAAAAAATAAAAATAAAAAAAATAAAAATAAAAAAACGCTGCAAAAATACCTCATCGTGTTTTAAGCAAGTTTTCAGCTCTGTGTTTGGCCACATTCGAAGCCGTCCTGGGGCACCTGCAGCCCGTGGGCCACGGGTCGGACATGCCTGGCTCAGCGCTGCCGTGCTCTCTGGGCGTGCCACTTGCCCTGAACCTCCGCACATTTGCCACCCAGTAGCTCTCCAAATCCCATCCTCTTGGGGTTTTTATGGAGGTTCCATTCCACAGGCATGACTGATTAAGACATTGGCCATCGATTGGGGATTGATTCAGCCTCCAGCCCGTCTCCCCTCCTGGGAGGTCATGCGTGGTGAGACTGAAAGTTCCAATGCTCTAATCACAGGGTGGGTGTGAGAGAGGGGCCAGCCCCTGCACAGCCAGGGGGTTCTGCTCTCAGTGCCCAGGATGTCTGGCACCCTGGGACGGCCAACGGCAGGAGGTACCTCGGGGCTCAGAACGAGCTGGGCCAAGGAGGCCAGAGACCATTGGCACCACTTCCTTCTCTATTGTCCTCTCCTAAATGCGCAAAGCCCACAACGCTTGGCCAAACTGAACATGGAGGCCCTGGGCCCACCCAAGCAGGAGCTCAGGTCAGACATGTGCAAGAGGTTAAGTGGTCAGAGCCATGAGCAGAGGGGTCCCAGCCGCTAACACGTGAGTACACTCACGCACATGCATACACATGTGTGCACGCATTGGCTGTCATGGATGCACATACACGCATACCCAAGCACATGTACACACGCTCACATTCAAACGCACGCACGCACGCGCACACATACGCTGGAGAGAGAAAGACGCTGGGCTGAGCTCGCTGCCTGACCAATGGCTTCTCCCTTGACCCTCTGAGGCCTGGCACAGCAACCCAGCCCTGCAGATCTAAGGACTGCGCCCAGGCCCCCGCAGCCCCTGCACAGGCACTGGAGGCAAGCTAGGCCCCACTACACCCATGGGCAGACGGCGCGGGTGACAGAGCCTCCTCCACCCCCTGGGCACCCACCACCTCACAGTCCTGTATACCACTACTCAGATCCACGTGTTCCCCAGAAGGTCCGGCCGCCCCAGATCCGCAACCGACCTCCCCCACCGGACCAGAGGGCGAACGCAGGGCGGCCCGGCGCATCCAGCTGCGCGGCGGCAGGCGGCGGCAGGTGTCGGCGCCTTCGGCTGCGCAGGTCTCGGGATTAGGGGCAGCGGGGCGCAGAGCAGCGAGTCCGGCCAATCCGGTAGCCGGACAGTAAGTAGGTCGGCAGGGCGACGCGGGGCGGGGGGCGCCCAAGCTGCTCCCAGTGCCGGCGCTCCTCTCCTCCCGCGCGCCCACCGCGCCCGGCAAGGCGCCAACAGCAGGTCGGCGCGCGCCCCACCTCGCCGCCCTCCTTCTCCTGCCTCTTCCCGCCCCCTCACTTCGCCCCTCCTGCCCTGCTCTCCAACTCCAGCCCCCAGCCCCTCCCGCCCCTCCCCCCGTTCTCCCACGGTGCGGCCCGGGGCTCCGCCCCCCGCCCGGAGCAGAGCGCAGTAATACCCCGGGCGCGGGCCGCGGAGTCGCGGCGGCGAAGCCTCCTGCGCGCGGCCCGGGTTGGGTGCTCGGCGCCCCCTTGCAGGCCGCCGGCTGTGGGCCGTCCCGCGGCCCCGGGTCCTCTAGGAGCGCCCCCGGATGAAGCCGTGCGCTCTCCCCGCGGGGGCGCCGCGCGGGCGGCGGGCCATGCGGGGCCCTGGCTGCGCGGCGCTCTGGGTGCTGCTGCTGGCGCAGGTGTGTGTGCAGGTGAGTCACGGTCGGTGGGGACAGGGCCCCCCGCGGCTCCCCTCGCGCTGTCCCCCGCCTCACCGAGGTGTCGCCGCTGTTTTCCAGCAGGCACCTGCGCGCGCCGTGGGACCAGCAGCGGCCTCGCCTGGGAGCTCCAGCGTCCGGCGTCCTCCCGGGGCCCCGGAGCGGCCGGGCTGGGTGGAAACGAGCGGTAAGTGCGCGCGCGGGGTTCCCGTCCTCGCGGTGCAGCCGCTGGTGAGCCCCTACCGCTCGGTGATGAGGTGCCGCGAGTGTTCCCAACTCCAGGCGCGCTCTTTTCAGAGGCTGCCCCGCTGCTGCCTCACCGTCTGAGCCAGTACCTGTCCCCCATATTGGCTCTGTAGTCCCTTGTAAAACCTCAAGGGCTTGCCAGCCTTATTACCACAAACACTAACAAAAAGGCAAGGGGATATATTTTATTAAAAGAAACACGAAAGGGCCAAGGAGGAGTCCAGAGGTTGCATCAAGGTGTGCATGGAAGCAGCTCTTCTACAAAAGGCCACTCCTCCCCTCCCCACCCCGCCCCTGCCGCTTTGAAACCCAAGTCTCCCCGCAGCAGGACTACCTGGGCTCAGTACTTACCATCTCAGTATCAGAGTTGATGCTCCTCAGGAATTGGAGTCATTAGCATATTGTGACGCCACATGCAGTGTCCATATCCTGTGCCAAGATTTGTCACAAAAGACAAATCCGAACCTTTTGCGACGTGTGTGGTTTGACCCCGGGCGGCTCACCAGTGGCATTTGTGAAGTTCACGTTTCCGGGGAAGGGATCCTTGCGTCCAAGCGGCATTCGGGCAGATGGGAAAGCAGGTGTCCAATGTGGGTGGCCAGGTGGTTCTCACCTGACCCTGGTCCGTTGGCACTTACCCAGTGTTAGCACATTGCGTCGTTTTCAACAGAAAGGGGTCATCTCATATGTGAATAGTGACTTTTAGAGGAAGAACTAGCTTTGATTATCCCAGCACGTTCTCAGAAAAAGCTAGAAAATTAGAGTTAATAATCCAAAACACCTGACTATAATGTCTTCATCTTGATGCAAGAGCATAAAGACAATAATTTAGTGGATGCATTAACTACTGAAATTGTCTCTGTTGAATGAGTGCATGAATAGTCTATAAATCGGAAGACCACCAGAGGGCGCTAGATGTAAATGATATAAAATGACTTAAACACTACTTTTCACTGTGTATTTAAAACTCACTCCTTGAGGTTACCCTGGTCTTCTTTATCGTTTCTCTTACAATGCATTCTACAATGTAATTATCCACATTAAGACTTAATTGCCTTCCATGTTTTTTTTTTGTTGTTGTTGTTGTTGTTGTTTTGGTGGTTCCCTGGCTGGGAATCAAACCCAAGCCACGGCGGTGAGAGTGCGGAAGCCTAGCCACTACACCATCAGGGAACCACTTCCAAAAGTATATATTTTTTGTAAAATTTCTAGTTCTCTAAAATCATGAAAATTCCTGAAGGTCTCAGGGGATTTTCAGAATACTTTATAGCACTTAATGATGTTTTTTATAAGATAGAGGGAGCATGATAGACAGAGAACCACTTATTTCCAGGTGGAGAGGCCAAAGCATCCTGCCTACCGTGGGAGAGCAGACCCCTGTGAGCTGGCATCCAGCCTGGCTGGCACGAGACTCCGGTCCCCTGGCACCTCCTCTGGGTCACAGCCCTGATGTGACCTTGCTGGGTCAGAACCTGAAGGGGAATCAGTGAATTTATAGCTTAGTGGTCAAAGCACGCTCATGCCCCAACTCCGAGTGTGCTAGGTTCGGTGCTCACAGGCTCAGGTGCGAGCATGGGTGTCTGTGGACACCTCTCACACTCTGATGGGAAGAAAGACTGCTCCTACTCAGCAGTGGTTCTGTCTGGAACAGCAGAGCCCGAGTGCACTTTGTGTGATGCTGGGCTCAGCTCACTGCTGGAAATCTGTGTACCCATTCCATAAGCTAAAATAACTCCACTGGTCATAAGCCTTGTTTAACACATATTTCAAACTATATCGCAAAGTGGGCTGGGTATCTGAAGTAATCATACAATAGGGAAGAGAACTCTGTATGCTTTTTGAGGCAACAAAGGACAAATAAAATAAAGTCAATTCTATTTTCAAATATTAGGTGCACCCACTTCACTGCGACCGGAATGAAATGGGTGCACCTAACAGGAGGCAGGAATGCTTTCTCCTGCAAATTGACAGTTGTAATACAAATAGTGACACTTGCTAAGAGCAGAGATGTGACCCAGATTTGTTCACTTTTTAATTCTAGACTAAGTTGAGCTTCTAGGGCAAAGCTTTACAGGTTCCTTGGAACTTTGTTTCCTTGGACATAATGGCTCTGTGTGGGCTTTGGAAGTTCAGAGTGAGTTACAGTCACACATTCACAGCACAGGGGCAGGGATGGGCTTCTCAGGTTGGCCCGGCCATCTGTTTAACACAGGCTCTTCGGAACCTTGATCTGCAACATTCACTGGTGCTCACTGGGTAAATACTCCCACCGTGGCTGATGGCAAGCTATCGATGTGATGTCACTAAACACAGAATTAGGACCCAATGTGCAAAATCAGCACTCCACAGCTGGCTCATGCTGCACAGCCTCGGTTTACAACCAGCGCCCCCAGACTTGGTGCTGTGCTCAGAAAGACTCCGAAATCAAGTCGTCCAGGGTGCTCACTGGAGTGGCCAGCTGAGTAGTTTTCCTTCTTAAAAAAAAAATCTACCTAGGACACACATCTCTTTGAAAGGATCCTCAAAGGTCAGGAATCACACTAAGCTTTTTTCTCGAAATCACAGTCCAGTAGTTGTGGAGGTCATAGTCTTAAAGCATAAGCTCAAAACACTGGTTTAAAATCTTCAGTTGAATGCTATTATGTATCAACTTATTTCCAAATAGTAGTAGGTATATGGTGAGGTGCTGGGCTTATTTTGTTCCTTCACTGAATGCTTCGGTTATGACCTGTTTCGCACTGCCTGGCACCCGAGAGTGTGTATCTGATGCTAAGGCCCATGTTTGCTGCATCAGGATTCCTTGCGCTTGGCACTGCTGACACTTTGTTGTGGGTTCTGTCCTGCCCGTGGAGGATAGCATGACAGCCTCCCTGCATTTGACCCACTAGGTCCCAAGAGCACCCTGGTCCCCTCCCGCTTTGGGACAACAAAATATGTCTCCAGACATTTGGGCCCTGGGAGCGATGGAGGGGAGTCACCCTGGTGGAGAGCCACCAGGCTAAACTGGAAGACAGCTCTTCCTCCTCCGCCCGTGGTCTCCCTCGCTCTCCGGAAGGTGTTATCACTGACCACGATGAGGGGCTTCCCGGGGGTTAGAGCTGGGGCGCTGGGCCAGCCCGTCCTCCAGACCTGATTGTTACCTCTTCAGGAATTTGGGGAGCTGCTTGTTGAAAATCAAACTTACAGTGAAGGAAATAAAACACTCAAACGTCATTACCCCTGCGCAGTTCTTCCACTGTGTTTTACTGTGATCTATGCCCGTGAGGTCATCACTTGTATAGCACCTGGGCGGCACAGATACTACCTAACGACATGCTGTTGTGCGTCTCTTCTAAACTCCACGTCCAGTGACATCACACTGGTAACCCAGATCAGCCAGGTGGGAGTGTGTACCCCGGGGAAATTGCTAAGTGCTGTAAGCCAGGCTGCCTGCCCCCTTCCCCCGCCCTAGGTGGCGGGTCGTCAGTTTAGCAGCACAGCGCTGCCTGTGTTTATGAAAAGGAGCATGTCAGTCATTATTTTGAAAAATAGATGGCATCTGCCATCCAAAATTAAGGTCACAGGACGACAGCTTACATCATCTGGAGACAATTTGATGCTTTTCGTGGTCATCGCCTTTTTACAGGCCATAAGTGTGCTGATTAGCTCGTGTTGGTGACCGTTCACGTGCTCCTGTCTTCACTCCGCGGCCTCTGTTGTCATGGCAGCAGGCTAGGGGTGCCTGAGAGCAGACGCTGAGAGCCCCGGTGGGCAGGACGCCGGATGATAACGCGACCACGTCACCCCAGCCTGGCCTCTTAGTCCCGGAAGCTGGGGAGGAGGCAGGCGGCTGAGGAAAAGCGGACTAAGCAGGTGCAGGCTTTTCTCTCCTGGGTTTCGGAGTGGCCGGGACAGACGGCAGTCACGTGCTCACGCTGTAGACGCCATTCCTGCCTCCTCTCCTCCTCTCTGCGGCGATCAAAACAATTCCAACGCGCGTCACCCAGTGAGCCGCAGTGCCCTGCTGCGACCTGCACGTGAACGCCCCCAGCACCTGCCACCACTCATCTGCACATGGCCCACCTCCCCAGCCACCCTCCAGCTGCCCATTCATGGATGCCTGCGTGGCAGGGCCGGACCTGCGGGGTCGCACACCAGAGCTCGGGTCACTGAGGCCACAGCCAAGGCCTCAGTCACTCACCCCGCCCCCGAATCAGGTTGGCAGCCGGGCCCGGCCCCCCACCCGCCCTGGGCTTCAGCACGGGGGCCTTCTCCACCTCTCCCAAAACCGAGCACGTGCCTTTTCTGACCATCCGCTGGCTGCCACCTGCTTTGTCCCCATGTCACCATGGCTATCTGCCAGGACAGCCCAGCGACATGTGGACAGGTACTGGCCATGACGAAGACCTTTCTGAAGACAAATAATTACCCAAACACCGTCCACTTACGACCAAATGCCACTCCTATAGGACGATCTTTTATTTTGTCTTGAGACTCTAAGAAGCGTGTTCACCTGACACCAAGGCTGGAAAGGGCGCCAGCTGGCTAACACGTGACAGGGCAGCCTCCGTGACAGTAAAGGGGGAATACATGTCCATCTCGGGACGTGGGAATCGGGCTGCGAGTCTCAGAGTCACGGTCTTGCCAGACGTGTAGGAGGGAGTTGCACTTAGAGCCTCTCGGGACCGTGCACCTCGCCGTCGGGCTCGATCTCCCCAGCCCTCGCCACTGCGCTGGCCTGCTGTCTGTGTCGCTGGCATCTCAGGGGAAGGCCAAAGGGCACGCTGGCCTGCTGTCCATGTCACCGGCGTCTCAGGAAGCCTGGGGGAAGGCTGAAGGGCACGCTGCCCTTCTGTCCATGTCACCGGCATCTCGGGAAGCCTGGGGGAAGGTCGAAGGGCACGCTGGTCTGCTGTCCATGTCACCGGCGTCTCAGGGGAAGGTCGAAGGGCACGCTGACCTGCTGTCCGTGTCGCCGGCGTCTCAGGGGAAGGCCGAAGGGCACGCTGACCTGCTGTCCGTGTCGCCGGCGTCTCAGGGGAAGGCCGAAGGGCAC
>PVJL010020585.1:0-11816 GCA_004026885.1 Lyroderma lyra
GTGTGTGTGTCCATGAGTTTATTCAAATATATAAAATAAATTAGTGAATTATCTTCTTTTCCTAAGAGATTTACAAGTAACCATTTACCTAATATCTGGGTGAAACAATCTTTTATTAAGAGAATTAGGCAATTCTATCTCTGTTTATAATTGTAGTTTTTCAATGACAGATATTTTCTACAAACCTAGGATAAATGCAAACTACTGCATTTCTCTATAAACAGAAAAGGAATTGTAAATCAGTGTCATCTTTGGATGATAAGGATAAGACTATATAACTATGGGAGAAACATGCAAATCAACTAAATTGTGTGCAATTTAATGATCCCAAATAAAATATTTCTTCATATCCTTTGCTTCAATTTAAATACCAATTTTCACACAATATGTAAAATCTTCACTGATTATACATTTAGATAGAATTCAGACTTATTATTATTCAACCATAAAAAAGAGATGCTGTCATTCACAAAAACATGAATAGACCTGAAGGACATTATATCATACTAAGTGAAATAAGCCAGACACAGAAAGAAAAGTGCTGCATGATCTCACTGTAATGTGCATTTTATCAAAGTCCAATACAAACAGAGTAGCACAGTGGTTACCAAAAGTGAGAGGTAAGGGGAATGGAGTTGTTGGTCAAAGGGTACAAAGGTGGAGTAACGCAGAATGAATAACAGTTATTGTATAGCATGATGACTATACTTATTGTTAACTTGCTATAGATTCCTTTCCTATCATGGCTGCTTTTTGATAGACTAAAAAGAAATTAGATCAACCACCACAAAAACTCCAACAATCCAACCTAACCCATGTCACCTCTACTTGATTTTTATTCTCTATTGCCTTTATTGCTATATTGCTCATTCATTTGTAACTCATAATAATGTAATTCACAATTATGTAAGATCAATTAAGTCAAAGTGTTGATCTGTTTTGTTTATCTAAATACTGGATATGTGACATGTACTAAAATATTTGTTGAGGGAATAGATCAGTAAACTTGATGGAAATATCTAAAGTAAACTCAGAATTCTCATTACTAAAGATGCCTAGATAAACACAGTTTTTTATGAATTAATTATAAAATATTGGTGATTAAAGTAATTTAACACACACACACACACACACACACTGTAACTAGTTTAACTTTGTTAGCTGAAACAAAACAAATGGTCAGGCAATCTGGCTTTTCTAAAGAGAAATATAAACTGATATCTCATTATTGAGGCCAGAAATATGTCCATTGCAATTTTAAAAAACCTGTGACACCTTTGATAATTTGACCTATTCTTTGACTCTGGGTAAGAGTTCAACAAACATCTTTCAACAATAATATTTGGTGAGGATGGAAAATGATAACTTTGTCCTCAGAGATAATGAGAATACAAAGACAATATGAAATTGAAAATTTCAAAGGTGAATAAAAACTGATGTTATTCAATGTAATGTAAACTTTAAGTATCTACTCTATCACATTTATAAAAATACATCCTTTATCACTGTCACTGTGAATAAGAATATCAAATTAGTTCAGAAATATATGATGTAAACCCCTGGTTTGACGAAATCTACTCTTATTTTTTTATTTTTTCATTTTACTGAGGTTTACCGAGAGGAATCAAAGTCCACAAGGAGACTTTTGTTAGTTAAGGCTTGAAAGATGCAATGCACAATATTTACTATAACCCCAAGCATAACGAGGATATCACTGACCAGACTGTGCTTTCAGTTTTGCCCCCCAAGAAGCATATCCACAGGTAGTTATGATCTCTTTATCAGAAGGTAAAACAAAACTATCTAGACCATCCATACCCTCATATATTACAGAGGGTTAAGGGTGAATATCTTTTCTTGATTTGCTGACATTGACTTTGTACATTTTCCTTTTCCCGGTGGATCCCATTCCCATTCCCATGCTTTGTGAGACAGAGAGAAATTCATCCTGAGCCAGGTTGGAAAAAGGTGGCAATCTTGCAGGGAAATCCAACAAGAACAAATAAGCTTTAGCAACTTGACAATATGAGGCTATAAACAACAAGCTTCAAGTGTATATTAAGCAGAATCCCAATTAAAGTAAAGACAAGGGAATAAATAATACTTGAAAAAATGATACATACCATAATACTTGAAAAACAATATAAAAGTACAAAAGGGAAAAATTTATTAAATTTATTGGAGTGACATTGGTTAGTAAATTATATGGTGTTAAGTGCACTACGTATTATCTACGTAGTGCATTGCGTGTCCACCACCCAGAGTCCAACCTCCTTCCATCACCTGATATTCGAACCCCTTCTTCTACCACCCCTGTCCCTTACCCACTGAGCTGTTGTCTGCGTCTGTGAGTTTTTGTTTGTCACGTTCATTTATTGTTTTTAGTTTTTATTTCCCACAGGTGAGTGAAGTCACGTGGCTCATGACTTTTTCTGTCTGGCTAGGACTTTTGGGGGGAACAACTGAATTAGATTATGTTATACTTTTGTAAAGACGGGTAAGATGTATTGGTGAAGTTACATAGGACTAGAAGTATCTGTATGGAAAGGTTTTTAATGAAATAATGTCTTTTTAATAGGTTGAAGATTATACCTAAATCAGTTTGGTTAGGTTGTATTTTTCATGAAATTTATTTCTTCTAGATTGTCAAAGACATTGAGCTAATTTTTAGAGTATTTTATATTGTTTTAGTGTTTGCAAAATCTTTGTTTTCATTTTTTCTCCTGAAATTGATTGTTTATATTTCATTATTTCTAATTTTGCTGAAGTGCATAGAGTTAATGTTCTTCTTCACAAGATTCTCAGTCTGCTTGTACATTTGACCATACTTTAAGTTCTTGAATATATTAAAAATCTTTACTTTAAAATTTGTCTCCCAACTACAAGCTCTTGGTCATCCTGTGGTTGGATCCTTTTAAATACTTTTATTCTTGCCAATGGGTCTCATTTTTTCTCTTTTATATGCCTAGAAAGTTTTGATTCTATACTAAACATTGTATGTGATACACTGTTGATCGTTTGCTCCTGTTACCTTCCTTTAAATAATGCTGTCTTTTATTCTAGCAGGCAATTAACTAGATTCAAATGCCAAACTCTTTCCCTTCAAGTTGGCAACAGCAGAAACTGCTCAGTTCTTTTATTCTTCCGGCTGTTGTCATTAGGGGGACTTTGGAGTTTCCTTTGAAGACACATCTTACTGGAGCCAAACAGCCATTTAGAAAGAGCTCAAGAGTAGATTTTGGAGTTCTCCCTGTATGGTTCCCCACTTTCTGGGATCTCAGTTCATTTTCTCACTGCTCCTTTTTGCCTCAAAGTTTATCATTTAACTTCTCAAGCAAGTAACATTGACTTGGTTTTCGAGTTCAACATACCTCATTTTGTGTATTATCGTGTGACTAAAAGCCATATACATATATGCGGATTTTATAAAGTATGGTTTCCTTCATTCAACATTGACTTCTTTACATAGATGAACATATTTTATTTTGCCATGCCTTAAAATCTTTTTAGTATTTTACCCAGATTTTATAATGTTATTCAGAAAAGTAGTCTAAGTTCTTCTCATTGCTATGTGCAAAATACTATTGCTTCACATTTTATAACCTTATTATTATATAAGTATCAGAAACAAGCATTAGAAATTTTGTATCCTGTAGAATACGTATTTATGTTTGAATAGAAGTGCTCTAAAAAGATATATAGTAACACAGAGTATGTGATACTTTTTTTCTTTTTAAATGAATGGTTATGTGATCCACTTTTGAGAAAACAAAGGGCAACAGATGTGTTCTTATGTTGTTTCAAAATAATTTTTTCAAAAATCACAAAATATGTTCAAATATGACTTCTTCACTTTATTATATAATCTAAAACAAGTTATTGAACTTTTGAGTCCAATTTTCATCTCTGTAAGTGAGGATAATAAATATCTGTCTTATCTGACTCATAACCTTTTGTGACATTCAAGTGACGTAAGAAAAATAAAAACTATGTGCATGGAACAACATATTAAAGTCTATTGCAACTTTAGTTTTAGCAGAGCTCCCAGACTAATGCCCACTCCTCCAAATTTTCAAATTCAGCCATGACACTGCCACACTTGACCTGTCAAAGGTGAATGAAAACAAGTTTTCTGACTCTTACCCTCAACCATATGGAATGTATAAAAGGGTGCCCATGAATAATAGATGCAGAAATGTTTCTATAAATGGACTATGTGCACCCCACACTCTCTAATAAAAGTGAGTATTGATGGGATTTTTAAACCTCAGTTCATAAAACTGAATCAGACTTTAAAGAGACAATATGGAGAGTTTATGTGCACATCTTAGACTGTAAGGGCAAACAAAAAGAAAATGTTTTCCATTTCATCCTTGACTAGATTACATATAAACATCGTGGATAGAAAATCCTGCCTGTAGCAGAATATCAATTGATAGCTCTGTTCAGAAAGCAACTAAACGTCCCCTGAGGAATGATATAAAGTCCTTTTCTTCCTAGTGTGATGCCTTGGTTTTGTGTCAGTTCTGTGAGACAGAGAGACTCCCCAGGGTTGATGTAGCCATAGCTACCTTGGCCATCATTTCATCAGCGATAGTCCAGAAAGCGCTCCATGCACACTATGCCTCCCTGCACTCCTGGCTTCCTCAGGTGGATTCTAGAAGGAGCCACGAGTCTCCTGTGTGTTCCCAGTGAAATGCCTGCCTGGACCTCCACCTCCACCATTGCACAAACTAGGAATGACTCCTACGGTCGTCATCATTGCCTGTGTTCCTTCTAGGAATACTTCCCACAACCTCAATACCTGCCCGTGCCCCTCTACGTGAAAATACCAATTTCTCTCTGCGTGCCTGTCCTCTCCAGGTTTCTACACACATCAGCAAAAAGCAACTTCATTCTTTCTCCCGTTGTTTAGGCCAAAACACTTGAAGTCACCCTAAACTCCTTTCTTTTCCTGAGACCGTGTACTAGATTCTCCAAAACATCCCATCAGGCCTGCTGCTAGAACATTCTCAACAGCTTGTCCCGACGTCTCCACTATCCCCGTGATGCAGCACACCCCCTCCTCTGGGGAACCTCAGCACGGTGCCTTCCCTGCTCTCACCGCTCCGTCCTGCACCCGCTAATGCCTTTCATCAAAACAAAAGCGGGAAAGATACTTTAAAGATTAGAAATCAGATTAATTCACTTCAGCGATTTTCGATTTGCTGAGAGTGAAAATAGCTGGCAGCATCCTTCAAGATGCTGTGCAGGAACTTCCCAGGGGCTTTACAGTTAGTAACGTGACGATTTTGCACAGTGTCAGGTAATTCCTAGGCTTCTGGTGGGGATCACATTGCAAGGCATAAAAATGCCAAATCACTGTGTTGTACCCCTACAACTTATATGATTTTGTAACCCAGCTATGCTTTAATGAAGTTTTATAAAGAAAAAACCTTGCAGTTTTAGGCCATTTGAAATGAAAGTCTCCATCTCAAATAAAGTCGGAAGCTTTGGGGGATGTGGTCAGTCGCTATTTTATTTTTCTGTGCATCCCATAAGCCATGTAAGCTCAGTTAACGTTCTCTGTCATCCCAAGTGCACGCAGCTTCTGCCACCCAGCTTCCTCTCTACGCCGGAGACGACTCCACTCTCTAATCTGCGGTACATTGTACTGTTTCTCTCTCTCTGTTTTTATCTGCGGTATATCTGGACCCTAGAATAGTGTTGGCACTGACAGAGTGGGCAGAAGGGTGGATGTGAGCAGGAGGGGAGGGGTTGTCCTGTCCATTATCAGCTGCCTCTAAATTACAAGGACAAAGAGAAGGAATGTGGGCAGGGGGACTTGCTGTAAGGAGGCCCACGGACAGGTGCCCTGAATCTAGGCGTGAGCCCTGGCCCACTCTCAGCTGCTCTCCAATTGAAAGGGGGAAAGCCCCACCTAGTCAACCACGGGCCCTGCTTCCCCAACTCATCGTTGTAGCTTTGGCCCTTTCAGAAGGATCAAGCTAGAAAGAAAGTGGGAGGAGCTCACACCCAGAGATAGAAAACTTCCCCCAAAAATTCAAGAGGGGCTGCTTCCCTCTCTTGGGTCACCGCGCTCTACCATCTCGGAGTGTACTTTTAACTTTTAAACAATAAACTTTAACTTTTCCATATTTCCACAACTGTCTCTTGACTGAATTCTTTCCTTCAAGAAACAAAGAACGCAGGAAAAACATCTTTGTTTCAAGGTAACAGCATATACTAAGTGTGCACAATATTTTGTCTTTTAATGAAAAGAACGAGAAGGTCTTTGGAGATGGGGTTCCTAAAATTTCATTAATTTTCCCATAAGAGTCAGCTTCAATTATCTGCCAATTCCACAGAAACCCAGTTCCAACACACACTGTGTAAAACGTATTTATTTATTGTTTCGTTTTGTTTTCCTACCTCCCTAGTCTCTCCATGCTCCAAGATTAAGGGAGTCAAAAGTTGGGGTGAGGGAAGGGATGCTGGGTTGGGAAGGACGGGACAAGTTGAAGATAAATAACACCCATGTGTAGCAGTCTGTCTGAACTGGAGGAAAGAGGCAACATTCAAAACATAATGAGAATTAGAATTTTGATTGTTATCCCAAAGTGGACATGATAATTACTAAACTGATTGTTTCTTGGAATTAATGGCTGAAGGAAATTTTATTAACCATAAGTGTTGATAAATTGCACAAGGCCTACTATACATTTCCTCCAATGGCTTAGAATTAGGTTGCAAGAGCAGTTGTAAGAAAAGAATACAGTTGTACAAACTCCAAGTCCCACATGAGAAATAGAATATTTAATAACAGTTAATATACAATATTCATGATATTATATTTGAAGCTTGGATTAAAAAGGATGTAAAAATAAACAGCTTTATTTCCTTAATTTATTATAAAACACTTTCACAAAGCTAATTGTTTTCATTTATTTGCTTATGATGTGCAAAAAAATATTAATATTCTCATAGCATATCTACCCATGTATAACCCAAGGTAGATAAATTATATGCAATTGTGATGCAATTATAAGCAGATATTTATGAAAAGGAGGTAGAGTTTAGAAAAAAGTTGTTTTATTATAGTTTCCCAACTAACTTTTTCTCATTACTAGCTTTTCCTCTTACCCCAAATTTTTATTCTCTCTCGTAAAATGGCTTCTCCATTTTGTTTTTAAGACTGCAAAAGCAATTCCTGGTGTAAAGGGTGATTTTATGGTTAAAGATCTCATCTGCCAGTAGTTTCTCCTTTCCTATTAAATGTTAAGTTCTATTTCTCCATTTAGTATTTTTCTAGGAAGCAGTGGACCAATTTCTTGTATCTTAACTGCTATAAGCATCATCACCAAAGTTTTTTTTTTTCTCTCGGATTGTGAATAGGAACATTTTATACTCAGATTTTTCTCTTACCTACTTCAATGATTTTTTTAAAATTTTGATTATACAGCCACCAGTATGCAACAACATGACTACTTTTATATTGGTAAAGAATAATACTTGCCATGTAGGTAATAATGTGATGTGATAACCCCACAAAATAGTGGGTTAATAAACTAAATCATGTGGAGCTGTGGGAAGAGCAAGTCAGGGCTGTTCCTCCTTTATCTGACTTGATCTGATGAATGTGCATGTTACATGTCCAATGAGTATTATCACTTCCTCAATTAAATAGGAAATAAGAAAATTGACATTAATGTGCCTCCCAAAGAGCTTGATAAATTTTAGTTGCATGTTAAAATTCAGCCCGTGCTGTCTATGATTTTTATTAGTGCTGGATGTGATACAGAATCTCACCTCATAGATCTAGTTAACATCTGCCTGCAGATATTGGGAGCACGGTACCCTCACCTGCACTAATACGGGCAGGTAAGTGCCAGAAGGCTGTGTACGGAATCACACAATCTGAACCTTATTTCACGGTGGAGTCACCATTTGTACATAGAAAGGGAGATTAGGATGTGCCCACTTCCCCCCCGCAAAGTCTCATATAAAAATGAGTTAAAAAAAAGTTCCTTCTCAGCACTGGCCATGAACATTAAAACCTGTGATGTGTTCATCATGAATTGACAAACTGCAGGTTTCAATGCTGTAGTTTCAGCCAGTTTTTATGTGCACGATCACGGGCCTGGAGTTTTGAGATTTCTAGTAGCCTAGGCAGGGTTCACGTATTTGCATTGTTTCCAGTTGCTACAGCAGGTGCGTTACTCCTCCGTTATGCAGTTCGGCAAGCAAATGAGGATTTATAAATTTTCAACAGATGTCTCCAATCAGAAGCACATATTGTATAGTCAAAGATGAGTCTGGGGAAGCTGGCCAGAACATGGGGAGTAGCATTTGTTTTGTCAAGAAAAATGTAGACATTTTAGTTGTTCCTGTCCAAGTTCTGCTTTTCACACACAGATGAACAATTCAACAAAAAATCAACAAATGGAAGATTATAGATGAATTCACCTGGGAAATCTATTTCAAAAATTTAAGTTTTCACATATCTACTTTACTAGTTTATTTTTATTTTTATTGCTGAGATTAAGAAGAATAGTTATCTAAGTGATTTTTATTTCTTACTTGAGGAGTACAGACTCTTAAGATAGTCTGAGATACTCACATTGTAAATGGCTCATATATCTTTATTCTTCCTACCTATCCCTCAGAAGCGCATGAAGCTAGATTACCACTGGGAAAATGGATAATTGGAGCAATTAGCTAGTTAAAGCATACTTTTACAAAGTTAAATGTGTCTAAATTAGATTAGCATTCTATGTCGATTGGGTGATTCACACTCAAATGCCCACACTGAGATAACCGACACGTGAGCTGAGGTTGGCATGGGTGTTGCTTGAACATTTTCCCGAATGTCTTTCCTTTATTGGTTTATACAACTTTACGTTGTCCATTCACTGCCTGTTTCTTAGTCTCTGACTAGAACACAGTGACCGTTCTCTGCATACTCCCCATGTTTTATCTTGCTTTATACTTTTTCTTTACTTTATTACCTTGTTGTTCAATCTGTGCTCACATAAAAATTTATCTCAACTTATGTATGTATTCACCTCACACAAATATTCACTCCTATATATCATACACAGAAATCATAAACATATACACAAATGCTCAATTTGCCTGCACACAGCTAGAATAATATAATACATATTAGCCTTAACAAAAAATTTGTTTTATTAGGATTTCGTTTAATTCACTTTTATCCCTATCCCATGTTAACCACCTGTTTGCATTCTATCAGGATAATTCCTTGCTATTATCATACATATGATTATTTATAATGTTCATGATAGAAATAAGATCACATACATAAAACTATACTATGTCATAAAGGAACACCTTAGAAAGAAATTTGCAACAAAAGAATGTTTTCTATTATTTAGAGAGCTTTTATACTGAAAGTAAAACATGCTTTCTTTAGTTAGATTTGCTTCCAAATATAAAACCCATTTGCAGTTGCTTCTTTGACAGTATAATTTTCAGCTGTTTGTACATCTGGCTGGACATAAAATGAGCAGGTAGAGCTCACTAAATCCTAAAGTATATAGTTATTGATGCCCGTAATTAAACTATCATTAGCATATTAATTGCAGGATAGTGGTAAAGAAATTTCAAATGGTTTGTTTGGCTTAAGTCCCAAAAGATCAGATGGTTTGTATTATTTTATGAAACCTATGTTTTATTATTTTATTGTCATTTTATTTGTCTCATTTCCTTAAACAAACCATTAAATTTATTTTTTTCAAATTAAGGGATTTTTTATTTTTTGGTCACTCAAAAAAGAATACAAAAATCACTTTTAGTATTTGGAGTTTAACTTTTGACTCAAGTCCTTTCATATATTTACTTAAGTTTTCATACTTTATTATTCCACATTCTGGTATATTATGCCAAGTCATGTCACTATAGTTGCCATCAATATATGTGTGTGTGTGTGTGTGTGTGTGTGTGTGTGTGTGTGTATGATAAATTAAAACAAAAGTTAGATTAAGTTTTCTTGAAAATTATGAGGCTCTTTTTCAAAATTCAAACAGCTTTAGAGTTTTTAACTGTTATAGACTTTTCCCATTACCTTGAATTGAGCAACACCTTAAATATTGGTCCCCCAAACCACCCTTCATTTTGAGTGCCCTTGAGTCACTTTGCAATTTCTAGAGTGAAATAAAAATAAAACAGCCATCAGTCTAAAAGAGTGCAGAGCCTCGTGCAGGGGAGTAAACAACTGGAAGGGTGAACGAGGTTTTGCAGGGAAGAGAAGAGTTAACTGTTTCTTGAATTTAGAAGCAAAAATTAAGGTAAGCAACCTGAGCTGAGAGGACATAATGATCATGTCTTGAACATCTACTATATGATAGCCTTACTTGCTGCTGTTCATGCTTAAAAGTGTGTGTAATTGGCTTCAATATTACTAAGAATTATAGGCTTAGGCTTAAGATATAAAGTGTCCACAGGAAATCAACTAGGACCCTGAACAGCTAAAATCTGAAGTGACTTTTCAAGCTCCAAATCTCTGACAAAGTTTAACATTCTCAAGAATAGTAATTCTGTTATAAAGACTTAATAGGTTTTATTTCAGTAATGATTGGTTATTGGGTGAAAGCAATACATTATTGTCACCAAAACATAGCTTCAAAAATTTAACACATTGGACTTAGAAAAAATAAATCCCCTGAGGGAATGTGGCATACGCATGAAAATTTGATTTAAGGAAATCAGATCCAAGAATATGATATAATGAAACTGGCTATTTTTATATGCAAATACTGTCTTCTTCTTCTGTCACTGGAATGATAGCAATAGACATACCATTTATGTTTACATGCACATTCTTATTTTTGGACTTGATTATTTATCTGAGTCAAGAAAATAATTGAACACTTTTGAGACAAATAAGGACTAAGGTCAGGAAATATGAACATTCCAAATAAACACAACTAAATATATTAATAGACATACCTGCACACGTGTAGCATATGTTCATTCATTTTCTCATGTAAAGAGAAACACATTTTGATGTCTAAAACTTTTTTTAAAAATAATAATGGTGTGAGTGCCAATGTTATTTTTTTCATTTATTTTTATCATTAGACTTATTGGGGTGACATCTCTTAGCAAGGATTACATAGGTTTCAGGTGTACAATTCTACAGTGCATTGTCAGCTTGTATAGTAATTTCACCACCTAATGTGACTTCTCTTTCCATCACCTTATATCTAGCTTCCCCTCCCTCCTCTCCCACTCCTCCCTCTTCCCCCATCCCTTCCCCACTCATCCCCAAATAAACATTAAACTGTTGATTGTATCCATGGGTTATTTGTTTGTTTGTTCATTTTTTTTCCTGTGTTGCTTTCAGTTTTATATTCCACATATGAGTGAAGTCATACAGTTCTTTGTTTTTTCTGTCTGGCTTATTTCACTTAGCATGATGATCTCCAGGTCCATCCATTTTGTTGTAAATGGCAATATTTCATTTTTTCTTACAGCTGCATAATATTCCATTGTGTATATGTACCACAGCTTCTTTATCCAGTCATCTGTCACAAAATACTCTGGTTGTTTCCATGTTTTGGCCACTGTGAACAGCGCTGCAATGAACATTGGGGTACATAAATCTTTGCGGACTAAGGTTTTCAAGTCTTTTGGGTAGATCCCCAGAAGGGGGATTGCTGGGTCAAATGGTAACTCCATTCCCAATTTTCTGAGGAACCTCCACACTGCCTTCCACAGTGGTTGTACCAGTTTGCACTCCCACCAGCAGTGTACCAGAGTTCCTTTTTCTCCACATCCTCTCCAGCACTTGTTATTCCTTGTCTTGTTGATAA
>PVJL010020586.1:0-11816 GCA_004026885.1 Lyroderma lyra
CTAGGAGTTCTTTATATAGTATAGAATTTAAAACCTTTTAGGTTATTGCTTGCAACTGGTTTTTCCTACTCTATTTGTAGCCTTTTACTTTCTTGATGGTTTCTTTGGCTGTGCAGAAGTTTTTACGTTTGGTACAGTCCCATTCGTTTCTTTTGACTTATACTTCCCTTGCCTTTGATTTAACATTCATAAAACTGTTTTTGAAGCAAGAGCTACAGGTTTGGGACCTACGCTTTCTTCTATGCAATTTATCATTATTGGTAGTATGTTTAGGTCTTTGGTCCAGTTTTAGTTAATTTTGGTATATGTTGAAAACTATCAGTATAAATTCATTCTTTTGCATGTGATATTCTCCATGCCCTAGCACCATTTATGAAAAATGGATTCTTTGCTTCATGTTATATTTTTGGCTTTCCATCAAAAACAATCTCCACATATACATGTGGGATGATTTCTGGGTTTTCAGTTCTTCTTCATTGGTGTGTGTGTGCCTATATTTCTCCCAATACACTGGTGCTTATATTATTGTCATTGGGTGTTATAGATTGAAGTCAAAGAGTGTGAAACGTTCACCATTATTGTTTTCTTCCTTCACATGCCTGGGGTTATTTGGGTTCTCTTTAGATTCCATACAATTTTGTTGATGTATTTCTTGAAATTTTACGAAAAACTGTCAATGCAATATTGATGGGGATGCATTATATCTGTTCATTTCTTTGTGTAACATCACCATTTCAATGAGGTTTTTCGTCACATTTATGAACATAAAATCTCTGCATTTCTTTGTGCCCTCTTCAATTTCTGTCTTTTTATTCAGCCTATATTACTTAATTAATGAATTCATTAATTTGTTTATTTGTATTCATTTTTATTGTTAGACTTATTGGTGTGACATCTGTTAGCAAGTATTTCATAGTTTCAGACATACAATTCTACTGTGCATTGTCAACTTGATGTATAATCAGTTCACCACCTAATGCGACGTCTCTTTACATCACCTTATATTTAGCTTCGCACCCTCCTCTCTCAGCCCCTCCCTTTTCTCCCCTCCCTGACACACTCGTCCCCAAATAAACGTTAAATTATTGATATTGTCCATGGGTTATTTGTTTGTTCATTTCTTTTTTGTTTGCTTTCAGTTTTATATACTGCAAATGAGTGAAGTCATACAGTTCTTTCATTTTTCTGTGTGGCTCATTTCCCTAAGCATGATGATCTCCAGTTCCATCCGTGTTGTTGCAAATGGCAATATTTCATCTTTTCTTATAGCTGAGGAACATTCCATCAAAAATTAACTCAAAATAGATTAAAGACCTTCATATAAGACCTGTAACAATAAACTGTATAGAAGAAGACTATGGTACTAAACTTATAGACCTAGGACTCAAGGAAGACTTCACGGACCGGTCCTCAAAGGCAAGGGAAGTATAAGCCAAAATAAATGAATGGGATTATATCAAACTCAAAAGCTTCTGCATAGGAAAAGTAACCTTCAATTTCTTTTAACATCTTGTGTTTGTCCGAGTATAGGTCCCTCAACCCCTGTGTTAAGTTTCTTCTCACCGTTGAGGTTAGTGTTAACATACAAATTAGGGTTTGTGTTGGACTGCACTTTAGGGTTATTGCTCTTTTTAAGTCGGTGATTTCAGTTAGAGTCAGAGTTATAATTAAGTTTAGGGTTAGCGTTCAGTTGATTATTAAAATTAGGGTCAGGATTAGAGTTATATTGACTTTTGAAGTTCCGGTTTCACTTTCAATTACTATTATGATTAGACTTAGTGTTATTTCTAGAATTTGGTTTAAGGGCAAGCACGGGTTATGTAATGGGAAGATTTAGGGTATGTGTTAAGTTTCTGATGAGGTTAGAAACCACTTTAGGTTCAGGTAACTAGCTTTCGTTAGAATTAGATTTAGGGTTAGGGTTAGGGTTAGAGTTAGGTTGGAGGTTATGTTTTTAGTTTTTAAATAGGCGTGGGGTAGGTTTTAGACTAAGATTTGGGCTGTCGGGAAGCCTAGCTTTAGCTTTAGGTAGACGTTTTGGTTTAGATTTTGAGTTAGGCTAAGGGTTAAAGATAAGGTTAGGTTTGATTTTATTAGGGTTAGCAGTAGAACAAAAGGTCCGATTGTGTTTAAGGTTAGATTTTGTGTTTAAGTTTAGGTCTTTTCGTTTTATTCATGGTTCAATTGAGAGTTAGGTAAGAAGTAGTGTTTTACGGTCAGCTTTGAGGCAGGGATTGGCTCTAAATTGTGGATAAAGTTAGGGTTAGAGTAAGGGCTGTGGTTCGGGTTAGGTTTACAGTTATGTTAAGGGTTATATTTTAAGTTAAGTTTAAGGTGAGGTTTTGAGTTTGGTATGAGAGTAGGGTTAGTTTTGTGTTTCCATTTAGGGTCAGGATTAGACTTAGGATTACGTTTTGAGAAAGCTGCAAATTAGGGTAAGTGTTAGAATGAGTTTAGGTTCAGAATTGATTTTGTGATGATGGTTAGTGTTAGTGTAGGATAAGAATTGTGAGATTAGGATGAATATTTAAAATGAAATAATTTTGACTTAGGTTTAGGTTTGAGGTGAGGTTTTTAATTAAGTATAAGGATAGTGTTAGGTTCATTTTACAGTCTAGGTTTAGTGTTAAGGCTGAGTTAATTATTAGAGTTATGGATAGGTTTCTGGTTATGGTTCCATTTAAGGTTTGGGTTGATTGTGTGATTAAAGTTAAGGTTACTGTTAATATTAGACTTATCATTGTTTTATGGTTTACTTTGAAATTGGGATTAGGTTTAGTGTTCTTTGTAGTTTATATCCTGGGGTTATGGTTGGTGCACGATGTAGTGAAGGGGTAGGATGAGGGTTAGAGTGAGGTTTAAATTTCGATTTTGTGTTAAAATTAGTTTTAAGTTTCAGGTGTATGTTTAGGTTTAGAACTCCCATTAAGCTTAGGTTTAGGGTACATGTGAACCTTTCACTTGGGATGGTGATTAGAGATAAGTTTATTTGTGAGGTTAAGTTTAAGATTAGATGCTGGTTAGGGTGAAGGCCTAGATGATGTTGACGGCCAGGGGTAGGTTTAGGGTTACGCTTAGGGATTTTTGTTATGTTCATGTTTCATGTTCCAATTAGATTTTGTTTTAGGTTTAGGGTTAGGGTTTGTTTTGATTCCAGGGTAAGGGTGTAAATTGGGATTGAGTTCATGGTTAATGGAGAATAGGCCAGGTGTTGGGTTAGACTTAGTGCTAGGGATAAGGTTAAGATTCCATTATGAATTCCTTTGAAACGTAGGGTAAGGTGTGGGTTTACACTTCACTTATGACTAAGTTTAGTGTTAGATTGGTCATTGAGTTAGGTATTGAGTTTGGGATAGTTTGAATACTTATTCCTTTTTTTTTTAAATTTTGCCACCACACTGGCATTTGAGATCATCAAAAGTGGTTTTCAACTTTCCAATTACGTAGAGCAGCAATGGGGCCTGAACTCGCATAGTCTATTCAAATGCTCATCATAGATCTCACTACTCAGTCTTGTCTCAGATTTTCAAGAATAACTTCTCAACTCTCAAATCTCTTTACATTTATCAAGTCAGGATTGAGAGGATGACTTCCCATCAAGATACCAAACACAAATGCCAGAACTTTTTTCCTTCCTCCCAGACCACAAAGGGTAATCACCTATGAAATGCATAATAATGCACATGAATCTCTTTTTCCCATTATCTCAAGTTTCCATTCTGTATTTTAATCTGTGTAATAGTATCTCTGAAATATTTACTATAATTTTGAGTAGAATACAAATCATAAATAAAAAAATACCAGAGGCTTCTATTTTAAATATTCTAGAAGGCATGTACGCACAATCATTCTAGTATTTTGAACAGTTACTTGTAAATCATAATCAAAGTGCATTGTGTGCTTGCTGTACCCACCCCCTGCTGCCTCCTTTCTTTAATTAGGAAAACAGTTCAGTGGTGCGAGTACAGTTAAAGGAGGGTATGCCCCTGCTAAATATATGCTCACCGATCTCACAGAAGATACAGAGAGACAGTAAGTTGAGTTCATGTTATACACACTTAAAATTCCTCCGCAATAGAACGCTGCCTGTTCATCATGTATTATGGTCCCAGCTACACAACCACTAAGTACAGGGTAAAACAGACAAAAGTACGTAAGTAATTGACCAAAACAAACAACACTTTTACTCTGATTTATCTGGGATCAAGCAATGCCTTGAAATAGATATGAAGTGATGCATCAAAATTATCCATTTGAAAAACTCAGGACCCTGGTGAGAGCAGAGGCTTGGAGAGGTAGTTTGGCGCCAACAGGAGGACCCTTGGGCCACCGGATCCCAGGCTTTTGCAGGCTGACAACACTTGCAGGGCGTACCCAACCTCTGCGATGGAAAGAGGAAGGCGCCGGGGACTTATAATCAGAACATTGGCTGACCGCGACGTCACAGTTGCAGGGCCAGCCAATGAGGGCCCCGAGACTGTATCTAGGGCTATGATGTATTGCGGCCCCAGAGCCAATCAGGAGACAATAGAACTGTCATGATTTTGAGTTCCATAATGCGATGCAGTGGGGAGCTGTGACCCAGGGAGAGTTTTAGAGGTAAGTTTAGGACTTGTGTTAAGATGCGATTCTGCTCAGCTTCGGGTTTGGTGTTAGCCTTAGAGTTAGCTTTGAGGTTAGAGGTTTTGTTAAAATTGTGGATAGTGTTCAGTGTATGTAAAATTGGGGGTGAGAAGTATGTGTACTATTGTGGTTATGATTTGTGCAAGGATCCGTCTTTGAGTTAGGCTATGTGTTAGGTTTCAGGTTAGGTACAGGGCTAGAGTTTGGATTGGTTTAGAAGAAGCTTTGCGGTTATGGTATTAAGAACATTGAAATGAGAACTCTTTGTAGAAAGGCTATTGATAGAATGAGGTAAAGTTTGAGGATAGAGTTAGGTTTTTCGTTAGGTATAGCCTGGGGTAAGGGTTTGGGTGAGTTAATGATTAGGGGTAGTTATATACTTAGGCTTCTTGTAAACTTTGAGGTTGAAGTTAGGTTTTAAGAATGTGTATGAGAAGGGCCGGTTTAATGATGCGGTGCAGATTTCAGATTGTGATTCGATTTTTAGGATTAAGGTGAGATTTAGCTTGGAGGTCAGGGTTGGTTTTCCATTCGAGTTGGGGTTGGGTTTCCAGTAAAAGCGAGTATGGGTTCCTTTCAGGGATAGTGTTATAGGAAGACTCAGGTTTTCCACTAGGGCTTGGTTTAACGTTAGATTTCAGTTTAGGATAATTTCTTGAGTATATTAACAGATTTATAGTTAGGGTTCAGTTTATAGTAAAGCTGAGGATTCTGTTTTAAATTAGGTTTGGATTTCGTGTTCGATTAGGTTTGGGGTTCCTTTGTAATTTAGGCCAGGTTTATGGTTTGAGTTTTTTCTTTATTTATTAAATTAATGACAGTGACAATGATTAGTAACATTACATTTCCAGGTTGCATTTCTATAATACATAATTCATATTCATATATTGCATTTTGCGTTCAGAACCCAGACTCACTTCTTCCTTCCCCCTATATTTGACCAACCCCTTTCCTCTTCTACCTCCTTTATTTTCCTTACATTCTTGCAACCACTAATGTGTTGTCTGTATTTATGAGATTTTGGATTTTTCTTTGTTGCTTTCATTTTTCATCCCAAGAATAAGTGAAGTTCTATCGTTCCGAGCTATTTCTATTTGATTTATTTCCCTTAGCATGGTAATCTCCAGACCCATCGAAGTTGTCACAATCGGCAGTGTTTCATCTTTATTTCTGGGCGATAAGTGTTTCACTGGGTGTTTTTACCACATCTCCTGCATCCAATCAATTCTTGAAGAACATGTTGGTTGTTGATATGCCTTGACCACCATATCTTTTACTGCCAGGAACACAGGGGTATGTATATCTCTATGAGTACATGTTTTCCGATTTGGAAGGTGGATACCCAGAGAAGGGATTCCTTGGTTGTATGGTATATTTATTCCTAACATTCTGGGGAACCTCTGTACTGTTTTCCATCGTTGCTGCCAATTGACATGCCCACCTGCAGAATATGATAGTTCTTTATTCCCACAGCCTCTCCAACACTCGTTTTTTTTGTCTTGTGGATCATAACCTTTCTATTAATAACAGGTATGAAGTGGTAGTTCATGGCATTTCTCTAATAGCCAGTGTACCTAAACATTTTGTCTGTATCTCTTGTGTGTTTGATTAATCTGTCTACTTGGGGAAAGTGTCTGTCCAAGTCCTGTGCTCATGCATTCATGGGATTGTTTGTTTGTCTGTTGTTGAGTTCTAGGAGTTCTTTATATAGTTTACGTTTTAACCCCTTTTCAGTCATTGCTTGCAAATGTCTTCTCCCACTCTGTCGGTCACCTTTTTGTTTCTTGATGGTTTCTTTGGCTGTGCAGAAGCTTTTACCTTGGGTACAGTCCCATTAATTTCTTTTGACTTTTACTTCCCTTGCCTTTGAGGTAACATTCATCAAACTCTTTCTGAAGCAAGGTCTACAGGTTTGGGACCTACATTTTCTTCTGTGCAATTTATCATTATTGGTAGCATGTTTAGGTCTTTGGTCCAGTTTTAGTTAATTTTGGTATATGTTGAGAACTGTCAGTCTAATTTCATTCTTTTGCCTGTGATGTTCTCCATGCCCTTGCACCGTTTATGGTAAATGGATTCTTTGCTTCATGTTATATTTTTGGCTTTCCATAAAAAGCAATCTTCACATATATATGTGGGATTACTTCTGGATTTTAAGTTTTTCTTCATTGGTGTGTGTGTGCCTATATTTCTGCCAATACCCTGCTGCTTATATTATTGTCTTTGTGTGTTATAGATAGAAATCAAAGAGTGTGAAACCTTCACCATTATTGTTTCTTTTCCTTCGGATGACTGTGGTTATTTTGGGTCTCTTTAGATTCCATAGAAATCTGTTGATGTTTTTCTTGAAATTTTTCAAAAATCTGTCCTTGGAATTTTGATGGGGATGGCATTAAATCTGTTCATTGCTTTGTGTAACATGACCATTTCAATGAGGTTCATTCGTCCCATTTATGAATATAAAATCTCTGCATTTCTTTGTGCCTTCTTCAATTTTTTTTTCAGCGTTTATTTATTCATTTATTTATTTATTTCTATTAATTTTTATTGATAGACTTCTGGGTGTGACATCTGTCAGGAAGGATTTCATAGGTTTCAGGCATACAATTCTACTGTGCATTGTCAACTTGATGTATAATCAGTTCACCACCTAATGCGACGTCTCTTTACATCACCTTATATTTAGCTTCTCCCCTTCATCTCCCAGTCCCTCCCTTTTCTCCCGTCCCTAACCCACTCGTCCCCAAATAATCATTAATCATTGATTGTGTCCATGGGTTATTTGTTTGTTCATTTCGTTTTTTCTTAGTGTTCAGTTTTATATTCCACATATGAGAGATGTCATACAGTTCTTTGATTTTTGTGTGTGGCTTATTTCCCTAAGCAGGATGATCTCCCGTTCCATCCGTGTTCGTTGCAAATGACAATATTTCATCTTTTCTTATAGCTGAGTAATATTCTATCAAACATTAACTCAAAATAGATTAAAGACCTTCATACAAGACCTGTAACAATACACTGTATAGAAGAAGACATTGTTACTAAACTTATAGACATAGGACTCAAGGAAGACTTCATGTACCGGTCCTCAATGGCAAGGGAAGCATGAGCAAAATTATATGAATGGGACTATATCAAACTAAAAAGTTTATGCAAAGCAAAAAAAACTTCAATTTCTTTTAACTGTTCCATCCGTGTTGTTGCAAATGACAATATTTCACCTTTTCTTATAGCTGAGTAATATTCTATCAAAAATTAACTCAAAATAGATTAAAGACCTTCCTATAAGACCTGTAACAATACACTGTATAGAAGAAGACATTGATACTCAACTTATAGACCTGGGACTCAAAGAAGACTTCATGAAACGGTCCTCAAAGGCAAGGGAAATATAAGCAAAATTAAATGAGTGGGACTATATCAAACTCAGAAGCTTCTGAAAAGCAAAAGGAAACTTCAATTTCTTTTAACATCCTGTGTTTGTCAGAGTACAGGACCCTCAGCCCCTGTGTTAAGTTTCTTTGCAGCGTTGAGGTTAAGGTTAACATACAAATTAGGGTATGTGTTGGACTGATCTTTAGCGTTATTGCTCTTTTTAGGTTGGTGGAATCAGTTAGAGTCAGAGTTGTAACTCAGATTAGGGTTAGCGTTCAGTTGGTCATTAGAATTAGGGTTCAGATTAGGGTTATATTGACTTTTGAAGTTCGGGTTTGACTCTCAATTATTGTTAAGATTAGGCTTAGTGTTATTTCTAGAATTTGGTTTAAGGGAAAGCACGGGTTATGTAATGGGTAAGTTTAGGTATGTTCTTACTGCCTGGTGAGGTTAGAAAGTATTGTAGGGTCAGGTAACAAGCTATGGTTAGCATAATATTTAGTGTTAGGTTTAGGATTAGAGTTAGGTTTGAAGTTATTTTTTTTTGTTTATAGTTAGGAGTGGTGTAGGTTTAAGACCAAGATAGGGGGTGTAGGGAATCCTAGCCTTAGGTTTAGGTAGACGATATGGTTTAGATTTTGAGTTAGGCTAAGGGTTAAAAATAAGGTTAGGTTTGATTTTATTATTAGGGTTAGCAGTAGAACAAAAAGTCAAATTGTGTTTAAGGTGAGATTTTGTGTTTACGTTTAGGTCTTTTTGTTTTATTCATGGTTCAAATGAGAGGTTGCTAAGACGTAGTGTTTCACGGTAAATTTTGAGGCAGGGATTGGCTCTGAATTGGGGAAAAAGTTACAGGTAAAGTAAGGGCTGCGATTAGGGTTCGGTTTATTTTTATATATTAAGGGTTATGTTTTAAGTTACGTTTAAGGTGAGGTTTTAGGTTTGGTATGAGAGTGGGGTTTGATTTGTGTATCCATTTAGGGGCCAGATTACTCTTAGGATTACGTTTTGAGTAAGCTTCAAGTTAGCAAAATGTTAGAATGAGTTTAGGTTCAGAACTCATTTTGTGACGATGGTTAGTGTTAGTGTAGGATAAGAATAAATTGAGAGATTAGAATGATAATTTCAAATGAATTTTTTTTTTGACTAACGCTTAGTTTTGAGGGTATGTTTTTAATTAAGTATAAGGATAGTGTTAGGTTCATTTCACATTCTAGGTTTAGGGGTAAGGTTGCGTTTATGATTAGTGTTACAGATAGGGTTCTTGTTATGTTTCCATTTAAAGTTTGGGTTGAGGTTGTGATTAAATTTAAGGTTATTGTTAAGATTAAGCTTACCATGGTTTTATGGTTTCCTTTGAAATTGGGATTAGCTTTAGTGTTCTTTTTAGGTTATATGCTGGGTTTATTGTTGGTGCACAATGTAGTTAAGGAGTAGGATGATTGTTAGAGTGAGGTTTGAAGTTCAATTTTGTGTTAAAATTAGTTTTAAGTTTCAGGTGTCTGTTTAGGTTTAGGACTCCCGTTAAGCTTAGGTTTAGGTTAAGTGTGAATTTTTCAGTTAGGATTGTGATTAGAGATAAGGTTAGTTGTGAGGTTAAGTTTACGATCAGGTGCTGGTTAGGGTGAGGGTCAAGACGATGTTGACGCCCAGGGTTAGGTTTAAGGTTATGCTTAGGGATTTTGGTTATGTTCATGGTTTATGTTCCAAGTAGATTTTGTTTTATTTTAAGGGATAGGGATTGCTTTGACTCCAGGGTAAGTGTGTAAATTGGAATTGAGTTCATGGTTAATGTTAGAGAATAGGCCAGGTGTTGGGTTAGACTTAGGGCTAGGGATAAGGTTCAGATTCCATTACTAGTTTCTTTGAAACTTACGGTAAGTTTTTGGATTTAGGGTTCACTTTTGATTAAGTTTAGTGTTTGGTTCGTCATCGAGTTAGGTGTTGTGGTTGGGATAGTTTTAATAGTTATTCCTTTTTTTTTTTTTCAAATTTTTGCCACCACATTGGCATTTGAGATCATCAAAAGTGGTTTTCTAGTTTCCAATTACCTAGAAGCAGCAATGGGGCCTGAACTCATATAGTCTATTCAAATGCTCATCATAGATCTCACTACTCAGTTTTCCCTCAGTTTTTCAAGAAAGCTTTTCAACTCTCAAATCTCTTTACAGTTATCAGATCAGGATTGAGAGGATGACTTCCCATCAAGATGCCAAACACGAATGCCAGCACTTTCTTCCTTCCTCCCTGACCACAAAGGACAATCACTTATGAAATGCATAATAATGCGCATGAATCTGTTTTCCCATTATCTCAAGTTTCCATTCTGTATTTTAGTTCTGTAATAGTATTTCTGAAATACTTACTATAATTCTGAGTAGAATACAAATCGTAAATAAAAAAAATACCAAAGATTTCTATTTTAATTATTCTAGAAATCATGCATTCACAATCATCCTAGTATTTTGAAAACTCAATTGTAAATCATAATCAAAGTACATTGTGTGCTTGCTGTCCCCACCACTTGCCGCCTCCCTCCTTCACTTAGGAAAACCGGTCAGTGGTGTGAATACAGTTAAAGAGGTGGATGCCCTTGGTAAATGTACGCTCCCTGATCTCACAGAACATACAGAGAGACAGTAATTTGAGTTCATGTTATACACACCTAATATTCCTCCGCAAGAGAACGGCTGCCTGTTCATCATATATTATGGTCCCAGCCACACAACCACTAAGTATAGGGTAAAACAGGCAAAAGTACATACATAATTGACCAGAACAAACCACCCTTTTACTCTGATTTATCTGGGATCAAGCAATGCTTTGAAATAGGTATGAAGTGATGCATCAAATTTATCCATTGAAAACCTCAGAAACCTGGTGAGAGCAGAGGATTGGAGAGGAGTTTTGGCGCCAACAAGAGCGCCCTTCGGCCACTGGATCCCAGGCTGATGCAGAAGGACAGCCCTTCCAGGAAGCACACACCCTCCGAAATGGAAAGAGAAAAGCGCCAGGGACCTATAATCAGAACTTTGGCTGACGTCGATGTGACTGTTGCAGGGCCATCCAATTAGGGGCCCGAGGCTGTATAAAGGGTTATGATGTCTTGAGGCACCACAGCCAATGAGGAGACAATAGAACTGTCATGATTGTGAGTTCCATAATTCGATGCAGTGGGGAGCTGTGACCCTGGGGAAGGTTTAGAGGTAAGTTTAGGACTTGTGTTAAGGATGAGATTCTGCGCAGTTTCAGCTTTGGTGTTAGCCTTAGAGTTAGCTTTGAGGTTAGAGGTTTTGTTAAAATTGTCGTTAGTGTTCAAGGTATGTAAAATTGGGGGTGAGAGGTATCTGTACAATTGTGCTTATGATTTGTGTAAGGATCCATCTTTGAGTTAGGATATGTGTTAGGTTTCAGCTTAGGTTCAGGGCAAGAGTTTGAGTTGGGTTAGAAGAAGCTTTGAGGTTATGGTATTAAGAACATTGAAATGAGAACTCTGGGTAGAAGGGATATTGACAGAGTGAGGTAAAGTTTGAGGATAGAGATAGAGGTTTTCATTAGGTATAGCCTTGTGTTAGGGTTTGGGTGAGTTAATGATTAGGGGTAGTTATATACATAGGCTTCGTGTTGGAGTTAGGTTTTAAGAATGGGTAGGAGAAGGGCCGGTTTAATGATGATATGCAGATTTCAGTTTATGATTCGGTTTTTAGGATTAGAGTGAGATTTAGCTTGGAGGTCAGGGTTGCTTTTCCATTCGAGTCTGGGTTGGGTTTCCAGTAAAAGCGAGTATGGGTTCCTTTCAGGGATAGTGTTATAGGAAG
>PVJL010020587.1:0-11824 GCA_004026885.1 Lyroderma lyra
CCACCAGAGTTATCTCCTTAAAACAGGTATGTAGGACTTTGAATGTCCCTACATCACCTATAACAAAGCAGGCAACCTTCTGTGGCAGTCAGCATGCATTCTGCCTGTCTTTCTAGCTGATCCAGGAATGAGGAATAAGGAGATGAAGTCTTCACAGCAAACACCTTAGACTCAAAACAAAGCCTTAAAAAAATTCTTATGCCAAGGCAAGAGCATCTGGCCTGGTTATTATGACTGTGGCGGAGTGTGGTGGAGAGTGGGGCGTGGTGGAAGGGTTGCATCATGGGAAGAGCAGGCTGCATTCTAAGACAACCTGAGATAGTGTTACCGGAATCTATCCAGGTTAGTGCAGTATAGCACAAAGGACCAGGAGCACTCACATTCCAGGGGCTAGGGACAACCTGCTCCAGGTTGTCAATTAAAGAGTTGACATCACTAGAGTGTGACTCTTATTGGCCTTGAGGCTACTGGTCCATCTAAACTATAGAGGAGAGCAATGGTGTGCTTCTAACGTATTTCCCAGTGCTTCATGCTCTCCTTCACATATGTACCTTCTGCTGTTAAATCGTTGTATGACTTTGGACTAAATATTTCACTTCTCTGAGCCTCACTTTTTCTGTTGGATGAGATTATGGCAATACCTATCTTGAAGTGGTTTTAAAAATAAGGTGAAATAATGCGTATGAATATATTTTATCTTCTTTCCATTGTACAAATGTAAACATTGGAAAGCTGTTTTATACTGTTATTTCACAATGTGCTCTTATATAAACATTTTAATGACTAAAACAGAATACTAGTTATGTCATTAATATTTTTATGTTCAATATATAATATATCTTGTAAAAATATATATATTCATATTCATACACACATACATACACATAGCATCCTACCAAACTCAAAGTTATTTTCAGTTACAATTGGAAAAATAAAAGTGGCCCATAAATATTTTGATGTTTCTGAGTTTTCCCATTTGCACAAAGTTGCCCACTACTCATCTATAAGTCCAAAGTCATTAGTTAGTCATACCAGTTAAACTACTTTTCCAGTTCTGTTTTGCTAAATTACCCTCCACATACCTTATTGTGTTCCTATCTAGTACAGTTTCCCAGTTTTTAACCAATCTATGTTCTATTTTTTTCCTGTATCTTTGAACATGTCAGTCTTTACTTTGAATTTCCTGTCTGCACTCACTTACCTGTTTGATTTAAAATGTTCTTCAAGGCCCAATTTATGTTACTTTCTCTGTGAAGCTATTCCCAAATTCAAGTCAGTAATGAAACATCCTCTTCCATGTAGACCTTCTTATTCTTATTAAATCTTACTCGTTATTTTAGAAATATTTAATGTAGATGTTCTCATTTAAATTAAGCTCTTAAAGGGTAGGTATATATACATATATATTCTTGTATCCCTGTGCCTAACCTAGTAACTAGCACTATTAGTATTACTATCATTATTACTACTATAGTAATTGCTAACTAAATACATATTTCAAAGGAATTTTTTAATAACTCATCAGAAGTTTAAATATGAGACTTGATTTTACTTTTTCTGTCCTTTTTGTACATTTATTGGGGAAAAGAGATAAGACTTTCTTATGGAATGTCTCCCAAAAGTACTCTTGTGAGGGCAGAATGAGTAGACCTTGCCTGCAGGAAGGGATTGCTGAGACCTAAAGGACAGAAGACTAGAAGCATTATCATGGTCGGGATGGTTATGTTGGCCTTGAGAGTATCAGTCATACTAAATGGGGTGGTCAACTAAACCTAGAGAGAATAAGTGAAGTTACTGACACAGTGACCATATTTCTAAGAGAGTCCATTGAGAAACTAGGATACTTCAAGCAGGTGGTCAGCTAGTGTGCATTTTTGAGACAAACACTGCACACAGCTTTAGAAAAGAACATGGAGGTCTAAGACAAAGGTTAATTCTGCATGGAGGAGCAAATTCTTGCAGTGCTGTAAGAAACAGAATGCAGCAAAGCAATGCTCAAAATTGCAAAGGTCCACAGACATTAGGACAATTTAAAAAATCATAATTTTAGAACATTTGAATAGTCTTGAAAAAATATTTTTTGTATATATGTTTCCTCTCGAGGTATCAGTGTTACAGAAAGGGAATGATGACTACCTGAACTAAGACTAAGCTACAATATCTATGACTAGAAAATTTTATCAAATCGGATAAAAATATACTTGCAATTAAATAGCTTCTAATTTGCTGCGCATGGGAGTTAATGGTAAGTGCTAGTTAAGAGTTTGGCAAAAATATTTGTCATTTACTTATAGTGAACAATATTTTTTAAAAATGGATTTCAGTTGAAAAACCCAATTTGCATTTTATTAGAACAGAAGTGCTCAATTAGGAAGTGATAAATTGCACCCTTAGATATGATTTTGATGACTACTCACACTACTGTCTTTGATTCTTTCTAAAAAGAGACCTTTACACAGTAGGTAATACATATTAATACCTGATACCAAGCCTGGTGGAATTTGCCTGCTTTCCGTCTACCTGGACTGCAAAAGTATGGTGACTGCAGCACTGACATTGGAACTTTGTGCTTTAAGTATAAGTCTCAACTTAAAGACACATAATGTAGCATATTATCCCAAATGGTCTTAGATCAGGTTTTCTAGAAGCAGAGTCTCAGACATGGACTCAAGTACAGGTAATTTATTGACGCACTCAGAAGGAAAAACACTCTGAAGGATTTCACAGGATAAGGAGAGGGAAGGGGTTGAGAAAGGATGTGGTCTCGGCATGAGTGCAGAAGCCTAGTGCATAGAATCTGAGCTGAGCAGCCCAAAGCAACTACTAGCAAAAGCCAATGTATCATGTTTAAAGAGACATTTCTATTGTATTTGAATGACTAACATTTAACTCCTATGTAGTGACTCTATCATAATTTACTTTTAATTTATCTATTCAACAAATACATGTGTCATAAATAGATGATAGAAAGATTATAGATGGTTGGATAGATGGATAGATAGATGATAAATAAATATGAACACTTACTATGAATATAAGTGGTTATATTTCATCGTTTAAATTCTATTGCTGTAATGCTATGACTTGGTTCTCAGCTTAGCAAAATTATTAATGTAGGATTGTTGTCTGTTGGCTAAATTTATACATTTCTTTTCTTCTGTAATGTGAAGATACTGTGCCCAAAAGAAAGCAAACAAGACAGGATATAAACCTTAGAATATGATTCATTTTAAAGTGTTAAAAATAAATATCAAAGAAATACCAGGTTTGTGATTTTGATACCCTTCTGTCCACTATTATTGTATCTAAATATAAATTGTGCAATTAGAAGGCAAGGAAATGTCTTCTGTGTTACTCCAGTTCTTTCTGGCTAAATGGTCTTGCAATAAATATCTTTTAAGAATTTAGGGCCCTCCTGCTCCTCCTGCTGCTTCTCTGGGTCACTCTGCACAACCCCAGTGCCTGGCTCCCCAGGCTAGCACCAATACTTGGCATTCTTACAAATGACAGACATTGACAACAAGGAACAGTCTGAACTTAATCAAGATTTGGATGATATTGAAGAAGTAGAAGAAGAAACTGGCAAATAAACAAAATTCAAAGCCAGTCAGCTGACTTTTCAGAGGAGGTAAAATCCTCAGATTCTTGCAGCCCTCAAGAAAGACGTGATTGGCTTAGGTAGGAACACCAGCAGGATGCATTGAAAGCTTGCCTAGGGTAATTAAAAGAGGAGTGAATGCTCTCCAAAACCTTCACATTAAATGTGTAATGACAGAAGCTCAGTTCTACAAGGAAGTTCATGATCCTGAAAGATAGTATGCTGTTCTCTATCAGCCTTTATTTATTTGATAAATGATTTGAGATCATTAATGTAATTTATGAACTTACAGAAGAAGAATGTCAATGGAAACCAGATGAGAAACATGAAATTTTGGAGAAGCTGAAAGAAAAGGCCAAAATTGAAGATAAGAAAAAAAGATGAAGAAGAAAAAAAAAAGACCCCAAGGGAATTCCTGAAATTTGTTGGACATTTTAAGAGTGCTGACTTGCTCAATGACATTACTTGAGAATATGACCAATCTATGCTGAATCACTTCAAAGAAGTGAAGTTCTCAGATGCTAGCCAGCCTATGAGCTTTTGCTCAGAATTTCACTTTGAACCCAATGAATAGTTCAGAAATGAAGTGTTGACAAAGACATATAGGATGTCAGAACCACATGATTCTGATCTCTTTTCTTTTGATAAGCCAGAAATTATGGGTTGTATGGAGTGCCAGATAGATTGGGAAAAGTAAATGCCACTCTGAAAACCATTAAAAAGAAGCAGAAACACAAGAGACGTGAGATAGTTCATAGTGTGACTAAAGCAGTTTCCCATGACTCTTCTTTTTTTTCTTTTTGCCCCTCCTGAAGTTGCTGAGAAGTGGAGATCTGGATGCTGCTGCTGAAGGTATCCCTGCTGCAGGCTTTGAAACTGGTCACTTTCTTCTTAAATTAAATTTATTGGGTGACGTTGGTCAGGAAAATTACATAGGTTCCAGGTGTACAGTTCTTCGTCATCTATGTGTTGTGTTGTGTTCTCACCACCCAGAGTCATTTTCTTTCCATCACCGTATACTTGAAACCCCTTCCTCCCTCCCCATCACCCTCCCCTCTTTCCCTCTGGCAACTACTAAACTATTGTCTGTGTCCAAAAAAATTATTTTTCTAATTTGATTGTTTGTTTATTCTGTTCTTTAGATTCCACATATAAGTGACATCATTTGTCTTTCTCAGTCTGACTAATTTCACTCAGCATGATATCTTCTAGTTCCTCCACGTTGCTGCAAAAGGTAAGATTTTATTTTTCTTTATGGCTGAGTAATACCCTAGTGTAAATGTACCACAGTTTCTTTATGAAACTGGTCACTTTTGACATAAACGTATAATCCAAAGATTAGTGTTATACTTTAATGGAGAAGCTATTGAAGATGATGATGATGATGATGATGAAGGTGAAGAAGCAGATGAAGAAAGAGAAGAAGAGGAGGAAAATAATCAAGATTAGGACACAAAAAAAGATTAAAACCCAGCAGAGTGCAAGAGCAGTGAGGCCAGATAGTTTACCTTTGGCTTCCCTAGAAAGTTTGAATTCTCATCATTTGACAAGCCTATTTCAAGTTTTCTGCTGTTTGTTTGTTTGCTTGTTTTTGCAACCTAAAATTAAAATGTCAACTATAAATAAAAAATAATTTAGGGCCATTGATACATTAATTAATAACTATGCACTTCCTTTGAGTAGATGAAACTTTGCAAACCAACATATTTTCATTTTTGTTGGTTCAAGGAATTTAAACTTAAATCATTGGAAAGACTATTTTCCCAAGTTAAATGATTTGTGATTTTACTTCTTAACTTTATTCAGTTCCATTAGAACTGGTGGTTCATGAGGTCTAGCAGGCAAGAAGAGAAAACAAGTAGGTAGTGGGCATTATTAATTTATTCACAATTGGAAGTAAAAAAGTATTGCACTCTTTACAAAAAGTCCATTCTCTATTTCATTATATATTTTCAGATATTTGTGTCTGTCATTTGTTAGTTTCCCTAAAATATGCATACCACCAACAATTTTGCTTTAGAATACCCCAAGGAGAGAACACTGTCATAGGTATTCCCACCATTATTTTTTATAATCTTTCAAAAATGAGGAGCTGATCCAAACAGTATGCAATACATCATTGATGCAGTATAAAATTGTACATGAAACCTATGTCATTTTGATAACTAATGTCACCCCAACAAATTTAATAAATAAATTAAAAAGTAAATAAGCACTTCTTTAAATTAAAAAAAAGAAAACAAGGTGGAGATTAATTTGAATTTCATATTGTCTGTCATTTTCCCCTATTATCATAATAACATAAAGATTTATTTAAAAAGTTATTAGTTTAGTAGTTATTAAATAGTATGGAATTCTAGTGATGCTAGACACTGGAGGGATTGTGTTGGTGAAAAATATATACTTCCTTCCTTCAAGATGCTCATAATATAGAAAGTTAAGTTCACAAACAACTCTTAACATAAGGCAATGGACAATACAAAGAGACCAAATATGGACATTAATAGGTCACTTGCTTCCCAAAACATAAGTGTTGGATGCCGATCTTTTAAAAGTTTCGTATCAGGTCCACCATACACTCAATAGCAAGGAACCCTGCAGTGGACATGTGTGGGCTTTGTCTGTTTGACATCTATTTCCAGTCTTTATGTTGACAGTGCTGTGGTTTCCCATTAGTATCTATCTTACCACACCCTCAAACCTTACGCTTCTTTGGAGTCCAGGTCATTTATTATAGAATGATTGGTGCAAGGAAAGAGACATATAACAGAGCCAATGAGATCCAATTTCACATATTTTGTGTGGAAATCTTTCTTCTCAGTAAAAGTATCAGCAGCATGCTGACGTAAACCTGGAACTTCTGAGACAGACCACACAGACCCTTAGTGTATTTACCACAAAGAAAGGAACAGAGTTGAGAGGTAGAGAGCAACTCCTGATTGCCTCATTTTGGTTGCTGGTGTCAGTCATCCTTGTCTCTTCCAGTTAAATCACCTAATTATATTCTCTTCTGGCTTCAGCCATTTTGAGTTGGGTTTCTGTCACTGCAACCAAAAGATCGCTGCCAAAGACAGGTGCCTCGAGCGTGTTAAATGGGCAGATTAAGCCAGAGAGGAAGAGACATCTTATAAGTCGGAGAAGGAGAAAAAAGAGAAGTTGCTCATTTTATCCCCAGTCCCTAAACAACACAGAATTTGAATTCTGGAAATCATATTTTGACCAAAATATTTGGTGAGATTCACGATGTTGTTTCCTAGTCTGTTGGTTAAAATATGGTTCTCTTTCCATCTATATTTTAGAATTTGCTGGAACATCTTCTGCAAACTTTTATGTAATCATTCGATACAGGGATTTGTTTTAAATTTATATTATATACAATAAAATTTCTTAAAGCTTGAAACAGAAATAATTTTATTTTTTATATATTATTTCTAAAATAAAGGTATTTTGAATCCTTGTCTTATAAGTAATGCAATTTATTTTTATAATTATTTATTGACAGCCTGCTGTATGCCATCACTGATCTAGATGAGAAAAAAGAGAACAAGGCAAAAGGGAGAGAAATTATTAGAGTTGAGGACAGTGGAATCATTTTTAATAATCAACTTCCATCTGAATAAGTCCACAGAACGTTTCCTCTTTTCCACAAATACTGTGTACTGAAATTTTTTGTTTCTATTTAACCTAAGTGTATTTCTATTAATATTTTAAAAATACATTTTTTAAAAAAATAAAAGATATTATTGAAAACCAGAAGGACAAAATAACTTGTAAATACTACCTTCCTCTGCTTTTATTTATCGTCTTGCACTGGGCTCTGGAAAAATCGGGTTTTAGTTTAGAAGATCCTGATGATGAGGTCCTGATCCCTTGAATCCCTACTCTAGACTGCATTCTCTTTTGCTAACTTTCAGCTAAATATAGTAGTGCTCTGACTGACTGTCCATGGCTATCACTTATACAAGTTCCACACACCCAGCTGGCCTTTGACAAGGCACACATCCATTAACACACCTCATGCTTGCCCTCCTTCTGCATGATGACCCACAGGCACTGAGGAAATATTTTGCTAGATTAAATAGGTTCTTTCACTAAAATCATTAAAGTCCTACACATGCCAATCATCCCTGAATTTTTAGATAGGCTTCATATAAATATATGGCGGATCCAACAGTAAATTTAAAAACATTCATATTTTAATAATGAAAGCTAAAATTTATTTTGTACTGTCAATTTGACAGGCATTGTTCTAAGTATTTCACATGTTTAACTCATTCAACAGGCAGCATAGTATGGTAATCAGAGCCTGGCTTCTGAAGCAGAATGCCTGACTTCAAATCATGTCTACCACATGTTACCAGTATGGCCTTAGATAAGTTACCTCAGTTACTAAATGGGATTAATAATAGTAGTATTTACCCTGCAGGCTTGTTATGAAGATCAGAATGAATACCTGTAAAGAACTTTGACTACCTCTTGGGCCACGGTAAATACATATGAGTATGTTAAATAAAATATAAATTTTAAGTAAGTTTAAGTAGGTTTTGTTGTTTTACTCATTTTATAGATGAAGAAACTGAGGTAGAAATAGTCAAGTAGCTTGTTCAAGGCTACATAGTTGGTAAGTGGTAAAGCCACACTTCTCTAAATATAGTGTCCTATTTTGTATATGTGTGATCTCAGAGGTGGGTACAGTAAAATAAATAATATTTGAAAATGGCTGAGAATTTTCCAAGTAGTTCAAAAATTTTTCTTCAAAAATATGAAAATGGTTAAGAATTTTCCAAATGTGTTCGAAAATTAGATATCTAATTAGTTAGATGTCAACTAGACAGAAAGTTAAAAACAAACAAATTGAAATAAACCAGTTAAATTACCTAAAATCAAAGCTATAGGAAACTTCTGACTTCAAGTGGTGAACACACATTGCCACATACAGATGATATATTATAAAACTGTACATTTGAAACATATGATTTTATTAACCAGTGTCACCCCAATATGTTTAATTTAAAAAAACAAGAAGTTTCAGAAAACAATATTATATTAAAAATATATCAAGAAAAATTATAGTTATACACACGAAGAACCATAAGAATAATCACTAACTTCTCATTAGAGACAGTTAAAGTGAGATAAAAATACAAAGATATATACACATACATAAATTATTAAAGAAAAATGTCAATGAAGAATTTTGCATTCAGTGAAAATATCCTCCACATAGGAAAGCAAAATATCTACATTTTTCAAGAGAAAAGAATACTTACCAGAAGATTTACACCTCAGAAAATGTTAAATAATGTTCTTCATGCTAAAGAAAAGTGATACTATATGAAAACTAAAAGGAATAAAGTAACATACCAGAGGAATAAAGAACATCAAAAATGGAAATCTGTGGTTAAATATAAAAGGTTTTTCTCTTTTATTTTGCAATTTAGAATATGCATTTGACTATTTAAAGTAAATGTAATAGCAATGCAATACTCTCATCCAAAGAAGACAGGAAGAATAAAAGTGGAAGGAAAGTATCAATAAATAAGAAAAACACTCATGGAACAGTAGGCTTCACAGACGAATCCTCCTTAACATGTTAAGGATTAGTACTTACCCTTCTTACCTATTCCATATATTGAAGAAGAAGGAACACTCTTATACTAAGTTATATGTACCTAGTACAATAGGAACATTTGGGGTGGGAAAAACAGGAGTATGACGAACAACAAGAACGTGAAATGCTATGAATGGAATTTATCATGTCCATTGATAAAACAGCAGAAAGGGACAAGGAAGACTGTGGCTACAATTCATGCAATATTGGGCATTCCAGGAAACAGCCTGTGTGCCCAACTTAACCTGCTCATCTTAGCTTCTGTAACCCGCTTGGCTAGTCTCCCTCTCCCAGCCGCGTGTGGTTTTTGCCTTTAAATACTCTCCCCTGAGTTTGCTAGCGGCTGTGAATTTTTTGGAAGCTAGTCCACTCATGGTCTAGAATACAGACTTCTGGCTTCTGGAATACAGACTCCTAACTTGGCCTTTCTGTGGGGAATTTATTACTCACTGTCCAAATACAACATAATGATGTTAAAAGCTAAGGCATAACCTATTTCAATTACACTCTGAGATAAGAAAAGAATTTTCTGACAAAATAGGTTTAAAAACCCCTGCCATTTTCACAAAGTTCACTGCCACCACCATTATCACTGTCCTCATAAAAGAATATTGTCATATGTCATGTATACTTAGGCAGAAATAAAGCATGTTTAATCTATTTTATGAATTAAAAGCAGTGGTTAAAGAGTTAGGTTTCTGAAGCTAGACAGCCATGTATGGAGTCGATGGGACAAGAATAAATATGCCAAGAGGGGTCTGGTTAAGCCCATCCACATTTCATTAGTCAGCAGGGATTAAAAGCTGATGCTAAAACTCATTGTCCACAACTATCACGGGTTTGGGATGTTACTTCATGTGTAAGCAAACAAGTTAGCTTGCTACATTTTCATGGATGGTGGCAGGAGATATGAGACTATCAGGTCAAAGACAAGGACTTTGTTGTTCATGGAAAAGCAAGCAGCAAATTTCCCGTTTACACCATGGTCTCTCAACCCCAATTTCCACAAAAGTGGTGCGGCGCAGCCCAGGTGCACCTTGAGCACTCAGTGGATTTGTGTCATAGCTGAGGAATCCTGAATTTGTGAAACCTCAGTGTTTTATAATGGGCTGCAAGGAAGTCTGCCCAACCTTTGTCCCAAGGGAAACATTATTTTTATTAGATGGAGCAGACAAAAAAACCCTGCCCTCCGACCTATCATCTAAGGCTATAACTATAGAAATATCCTTAAAAATGCAGTTACAGATGTCTAGAAATGTGAGAGACCTATGATTAGAATGTCTCCAAACAATAAGTACAGCTATAGAAACAAATACAAAGGGACTGACAATCTTTTCTCTTATTTTTCACTCTATATAAACATGTACAATAACACTGACATTTTTATTATGAAATATAGACAAGGTCATTCTCAAAATACTAGTTTTGCCATCTTCATAAAGTACTACTAGGAATTATTTTTGTAACAAGAAAATATAAAGTATCTATTTTGGCATCATTTTCTACTTCCTTGGAGTTTCTGGACATTTGGGGAATAGCTGAGAAAGCAGGTCACTTTTAAAACGAATACTCTACAGGAACACATAAAGAATAAAAAACAACATCACTGCAGGTCTCCATGAAGACTGGTTTCCAGTACTAGGCCTAACAACTGCGATCACAATAACACGGAGATCCACGTAAACTGCAATGGTGAATTGATCCAACTGTCACAAACTTAGCAGTTAAAGAAAAGGGGAGAGGAATAGAAGAACATTTTGGTAAAATATTCATATTTATTAATTCAATAAGCATTTATCAATTTGTGACACACTAATATAGGTGCTAGATAAAGAATTAAGTGAGACAGCCCTTGTTTACAGGAATATACAAATAATATACAAATAGACTAATAAGTAACTGTTTGCTACAGTGTTAATCCTTGAAGATAACCGAGGGTAGTCGGGTAACGGTTTCGGTGCTGATCTTGTATTACCACCAGTGGCCTAAGAGGTGCACAGAGCAAACCCACCAGAGAGGCCCACCACCACCCCTTCCGCTCCCAGGCTCCTGCCAGCTGACCCCTTTCCACCAGGGCTCTCTCTCTTGGCATTAGGCAACACGTCTTCCTTTGAGTGGTGGGTGGCCTCCTCTGCCAGGCCTGGGAAGTGATGTGAAGAATAAATGTCTAATTCTTACTGTTAAGGTCTGATGTGGAATCCCAGCTGCAGTGGTACCAATGCTTGCATGTTTTTCAAACAAAGTGCACACAATTTTATTATCTATTCCATGTAAAATGTATACTTAAAAAAACTAGTGACCAGGTGTCCTTTTTTATTATAATTATCATAAATGGAAAGACTTGAAATCTGAGAGAAATTCAAATGTGGGAAGAGCCAGGAAAGAGCTTTCTGGTAACAGTAACAGCTCTCTACAAGTCTTGACCTGAAATAACCTTAGAATATTTAAGGATGATCAAGGAGGCTGGAGAGGAGTAGGAGAGAAGGATGGTAGCTAATGATGTCAGAGCATGGTGGGGGCAGTACGGTATGGTCAAGATCACAATTTGATGGACATGAATTCTATTCTTTCTGTCCAGAGAATCTTTTTCCTCTCTTCAAATAATAAAACCTCTC
>PVJL010020588.1:0-11539 GCA_004026885.1 Lyroderma lyra
GCTGAACTTTTGGTTTCTCGTATTTACATAATTACTTGCTATATCCCACGTACACTTAGAAAAGGTTCAAACATACACCGATGTTACTTTCAACAGTAAACTACTGGATACAATTTTATTTCTTTGCATTTACTTTTTGCCCTTAGAATATGTCCTCCTACAGGAGTCGCTGGACAGTAGGTGTGACTTTGTGCATCCATGGGGTGAATCTGACAGACGGCCAGGCTTTCTTTGTTTGTTTGTTTTCAGTTTTAGACTTTGCCTTTTTGTTTTCGACTTCATTCTCTTTTTAAAATGTGCCGATCCATGCTTATGGTTCAAAAGTCGAAACTGTAGAAGGTTCGGGAAGCCCCAATTGCCTGCCTCCCTTTCCAACCCGTCCCCCAGCCCCTTGGGTGAGCGCCATCACTAGCGGCTGCTCTGTCCTCCCTGTCTCCGTCTGTTTTATTTTTCTGCAAGAAAAGCAGATACTTGGACTTACTCTTTTGTCGTGTCCTCGTTTCCTTCCCTCAAAAGTGGGGATAACCCGCTTTTTCTGCCCAGTGTGTTCTGGCGATCCTGTCGGCACAGGCGGGCGGCCGCGTGGCCGCGTCACTTCCGTCAGTGCGTCACTTCCGTCAGTGCGTCACTTCCGTCAGCCCGTCGTTTCCTGTCGGGTGGCTGTCGCACAGCCCATCCTCTGGAGAGGCCGCTGCTCCCTACAAGAAATACGCACGCGTGTGATTTTGTGGTGGAGCTGTACCTCCGGGGAGACTCGTAGGTCGGGCCCTGCCGCGTCCCCCTCCGTCCGCAGTGGTCAGACCAGTGTGACAGGTGAAAAACACGGGCGACTTCTTCATCAAAACACAAAGCGCACGCATGCCCGTAGAGATTCTCATTCAGTAGTTTGGGCCGGGGCCCGGCCATATACATATGCAAATGTATATGCACACAAATACATACATATACACACGTGCATGTACACACCACACACATGCATGCATATGTCACACACATGTATGCACATCACACACGTGCATATATCACACACGCATGTACCACACCCATGTATGTATATCACACACGCGCGCGCGCGCACACACACACACACACACACACACACTGAACCCCCACTGGTCATTCTGTCGCAGAGCCAGGCTTGAGAACCGTGGTGCCGAGTTCACCAGGTCTCTCTGGCTGTGCCCACAAGGAGTTTACTGAGGCCCCCAGCACTGGTCGCCACCAGAAGCTTCTTCCATCCTCTTGGCTGCTGGTTATCAGCCTTCCCTTTGACTCCTCCTCCTGTTACTACGTGCGCCTCCCAGCCCACACGTTGCTCTTCCCCCGAGATTCTCTCTTCCCCATCTGCTCACCCGAAGTCCCTGTCCCTGGACCTCTGGGCAGTCACACAACCTTGAGGTTGTGGTCTGCAGGTGTTGGACTTTGGGAGCATGTGCTGGGGTGGAAGCCGAGCGAGTGGTGTTTCCCTGTGGTGAGGACACGTGTCCAGGGCGGGTGGATCACGGAGTCGCATGATGGCCACTTGTCGCCATAATTATCAGGCCTCGGGGCTGAAGAGACCATGTGGTGGACGTGTGTTGTCTTTGCTGCCTCCCTCATGAGCGCACCCTCTCTGTGCTCATGGGGTCCTGTGGAAACGGGGTGCGTGGGTGGGTTGTCAATGACTGCTCTCAGTCTGGGAGATGGGGGGGGCAGTGCCCTTTCCGGACTCTGCACCTCCTCCTGTTTTCAGCCCTTCCCTGGCTCTCCGCAGGTCACATGATCCCTCCAGACATCCTGCCCCTCATCATCTGCAGTGGGCCTTCCGGCCAGCAGCTGGAGTTCACGTACCTGGAAAGGGAGCTGCCCCAGATGGTCAGTGTGGCCATCTGCCTTGTCGCGGCCTTCGCCTGGGTGGGGGAGAGGTTTCTGGGGTTAGGGGGCATGCCGGCCAATCCTGAGCACCCAGGCGTCAGGGACATCAGCACTGGGTCTTCCGTCACAGAGCTGGCACAGGTGAATAGTGTCTAGATGTTTACCAAGGAAGGTCTGAGTCCCCCTCGCCCCTCCAGAGTCCATTTCCTGACCCCTTCAGGCCTGAGAGTGGCTCGCTGCCTTTGGTCTTCTGGCTGCCTGGTTCTGTCAGCCCTGCCTTGTGGGGGGCGAGAGTGAGGGGCACATCTCTAGTGGCAAGTCACAGACAGTGCTTAGTCCCCAGCACCCACAGGACATCGGGAGCCAGGGAAGGCAGGACACGGCCACACCAGTAGCAGGTGTAGCTCACAAGGGGCGTCGGTGGGGTGTCCAGGAGGGAGGGTGGCATGTTTCCAACTGGATTGCCAGCCCGAGGGCACCATCTGGGGGGAATCCCTGCTGACCACGGGGCTCTGTACTTGGGCGCTGCGCCCTCAGGCTGGGAGTCTGCTTGGGTGCGGCTCCAGGTAGCGCCTTTTGTCTTCAATGGAGGAGACAGGTCACGTCCTGTAATCTCTGCAACATGGTTCCTGGGGGCATGGCCTGCTTCCCTTCCTACGAGTACAGTGCCAGGTCCACGCCCACTGGCCCTAGCTGGACCTTTCACTTGTCGGGACGGCGGCACCCAGTGTTCCTGCTGGGATTTCTGTGTACATCACACCCGACACCACCTCTCATCCCTGAGCACCACCCAGGGGTCTCCCAAAGCCCACGGGGCTTCCCCAGTCCCCAGGCTGGGAACCGCAAGGCCTGGAGCGGGCTGTGACTCAGGCCCCCTGTAACCTTGTTCTGGGAGACATGGCCTGTTTACCTACAGATATTTCTGGAATCTGAGAGAGCAAGCCAGGAGGAGCAGGTGCTGATGGAGTATGCCAGGTGCATTAAGGTGAGGAGTGTAACTGAGGCCTCGGGCTGGCAGCTGGGGTGGTGTCCCAGCTCAGGGTGTCCCCACAGGGCTGTGGCCAGGTGTGAGGCACAGTGACAGGGGCCCTGCTGCTCTTGGTGGTGGGAGGGAAAATGAGTGAAGGCATCAACTTTTCTGACAGCCTCGGCCGGTGAATGGGGGCTTCTTGTTTCCTGGGCTCTGACACCCCCACCCTCATCGTCATCCCCCCACACCCCCGTAGCTGGGCCCTGCCTGCGATGTGATGTCACCTGAGTGCACACAGACTGACTGCACGTGTCAGTCAGCGGTGAGGGGAAGTGACGCTGAGACCAGGTGGAGAGTGAGGCCAGCTGTAACTTGGCCAAGACTCAGTTTGGTGGCTTAGATGGGACCTCTTAGCTGGAAACCCCATCCCACGTGTAGGTACAGGGCAGGGAGGGCAAGGTGGGGCCCCTGAGTACAGCAGGACTGCTGCGTGGTAGACAGAGCAGTGGGTGACATGGGGTGTGGTAGACAGAGCGGTGGGTGACATGGGGTATGGTAGGACAGAGCAGTGGGTGACGTGGGTGAGGACCGAGCCCTGCGTCCCGGGCTCTGAGAACCTCATGTGCTGTCGGTGCATGCGTGCTTCCCCCTAGGTGTGTGGTTATGGTGGGCATGCCCTGCCCCAACATCCGGTCTGCAGAGTTCCAGAAGATGGCCTACCTGGACCAGACCCTCGTGAGTAACCTTGTGTCCCGGAGGACAAGGACAGGGCAGGGAGAACTCTGTGGCCTCCAGGCTGATATGCAGGGAGTCCGCCCCTGGAATGTGTGCCCCAGCGGGGTGGGGGCATTCCCAGTCCAGGACATCATCCACGGGTGGATCAGCTGTTGGCTGGCCTTCGTCCAGGCCTGGCAGTTTAATTTTCCCTCGGGGGGGCCCCTCCCAGCCCCGAACCCCAGGCCAGGCCCCCCCAGGGAAGGCTTTGGTGGAGAATCTTTGTATGAAGGCTGTCAACCAGTGCATATGTAAGCCCGGGGCTGCTCCTGGCTGCCAGCACAAGTAGCTGGGCACGGGTGGAGGGATGGCGATGAGACCAGAGGGGACCTGACTTGCTCTCTCTGCAGTCTGAGGGCTGAGGAAGGGGAGGGGACACATAGAAACGCACAGCCGGGAGGTGGTTTCATTGGAGCTTCGGCCTGTCCCCACCCAGGCAGGGCCATCAGGTGCCAGCGGGACTTCGCCAGCATCCTGCTGCTGGACCAGCGCTACGCCCGCCGCCGGTCCTGGCCATGCTGCCTGCCTGGATCCGCGACTACGTGCAGGTCACAGGGGCCTTTGGCCCTGCCTTGGCGGCCCTACAGAAGGTCAGTCCTGCCTTTCCTCCCCCCAGGATCCCCCATCCCCATCTGGTGCTCACTGTTTCTGTCTCCCCAGTTTTATCATGAGAGGTCCGGCCTCTCCTTCAGGGCATCTGTGCCCCCTGCTGGGACTGCTGGGCTGCTAGGAACCAGGAGCAGGTGGAAAAGCCCACGGAGCCGACGAGGTTCATCCTGAATGGGTGGCGGGTCCTGGCCATCCCAGGGCTGGTCCCGGGGCAGTGCGCCTGCCCCAGAAGAGGCCCCCTTGCTTCCTAGTCGCCGAGGCCCGTGCAGCCCTGCCCCTGCATCCTCCCAGCCTCTGCCTGCAGCCCCGCCTGTGCCACAGCCTCCCAGCATCCCCTCCCCCTGGCTTGGCCCAGGTCCTCTCCTAGTCGCCACCTCTCCCCCTCTCAGGCACTTAAGCATATGCAAGATAACTCTTCCCCTGCCATTAGCAACCACGCCAGGGGATAGCAGGTCCTCAGCACGACTATCTGTAAACACCCCATGTCATCTCTGAGACCTCTTTTTCCTGTGCGGAAGTATCCCTCTGTTAACAGCCGGCCCTGTTGACTGCACCCCTTCTCCCCGAGCTGAGAACGGGGTGTGGGTGCACTGGGCCTCTGCCTACTGCCTGAGACGCGGCGGAGGGGGCAGGCGCTGGCCTGGAGGTGTCTGCATCCCCCCAGCGGTGGTCCCCAATAAAAGTGTGCTGTCAGTGTAGCTCAGGCCTGTATTTCGCCTCTTTATTGGTTCGTGTGTCTTAGGGAGGAGCCCTCCGGTGGAGGTGGGCGGGCACAGGCCTGGGTGGTCCTCACAATGCCCATCATGGGTTTTCCGGGGAGGACTGCAGGCTGAGCCCCTAGGCCTCCCAGTCATCCTCGTCCCCCTCCCCTGGTGGCTGCTGGGGGCGTGGTAGAGGCGGGATGGAGTCGGATATTCGGGCGAAGGCTCCTCCTGGCCCCTCACTGGCGGTGGCCCCAGGTCCTTTCCCGGAGATGCCTGGGTGGGAAGGGTGGAGAGGAGGTGTGGGGCACCAGCTCACCCAGCCCCAGAGACTCAGCAGCCCGGAATGGACAGCAAGGCAGGAGGTCGAGATGCCCACGCCCCGCCCCCACGGCCCGCCCCTCCTCTCGGCCCTGAGGAACCGGACACCCCCTCACCTTTGCGCCTCATGACTAGCTTGTTAAAGAGGTCGGACATCAGGTCACCGCCTTGGCCTGAGGCCCTCACTGCAACAGGAAGGCCACCAGTGAGGGAGGGGGAGGGGACCACGAGGCCCCTCTTTTGGGTTCATCCTCTTTTGGGTCACTCTTGACACAGCCCAGCCCCCTCCACAGCCACTGTGTCACCAGGGCATCCAGCCCTGGGCACTAGTAAGGCAACGGCTAACATCTGGGTAACACTGTCACGGCCGCCCCGTGACACAGAGGGGCCCTGGTGGGCAGCCCCACTGTCCGGAGAAGGAAACCAGCCCAGAGAGGTCAGGCAGCCTGCCCGGGGTCACGGCGCTAGGACCGCGCTCAGCCCGGGGGCGTGGCTGCGTCAGGCCCAGGTGTTATGTCTTTGCCGCCACCGGGGCGTCGGGGCGTCGGAGCAACACATCCTGCAGCCCCGAGAGGCGTCGGGAGGTGGGACGGAGCACCCCCGCCCAGGTCCCGTTTCTAAAACCACCTCCTCGCACAGCTGACGGTACCAGACGCTCGGGTTACAGTTGCAGCCGCGTGCGGCGGTCTGTCCCCGACCAGCTTGGAGAGGACAGTCCTCCGAGCAGGCTCCCGGGCTCCCGAACCCGGCACTGCCCGGGCCGCAGGGAAGTGGGTGGGCGTGACCCTGCTGCCGAGAGGCCCCCCCACCCCACCCCGGAGCCCCGCGCAGCGGTGCGGGGGCCCCTCACCTTGCCCCTGCTCCTTCTGCTTCTTCTTCTCCAGCTTGCGCTCCGTGACGCTGCGCAGCTTGGCCTTGCCGACGCCCCCGGCCTGGCGGATGGACTCCAGCAGGGTGGCCCGGCCGCTGGAGGGGTCGACCACTTCCTTGGGTGCCCCCCGGACAGGAGCTGGGCGGGGAAGGGCTCGAGGCAGGAAGGCTGCTAGGCGGCCCCGCCCAGCCTGAGGGTCTAGGAGGTCCCCGGGGCTCCCAGCAGCCCGGCTATGAGGACAGGTTCTTCTGGAACAGCAGCGGGCTGCCCACTCGGACCCTCGGAGCCCGAACGGAGCCTGCGTGCTGACTGCGTCTGCCTGAATGGGGAACCTCCCAGGCCCTCTGCAGCCCCTACTTAGGCCAGGGGCCGCCCTGTGCACCCTGGGCATCAGAGATGTGCTGGGAGTCCAAATGTGACACACGAGCCACCTCCGGATGCTGGAGATGCCACATTAAACCATAACTGCAGCTGAGGGACACGGGGTATTCTGTGGCTGGAGTTTTCCACTATTTTAGGAGCCTCCCTTTTTCCATTGCTTCAAGTGGGAATGGGGACCCAAAGCCCCTCTGCCCGGCTTCCCCTGCACTGGAGGACAGAATTGCTGGGGCTCCACAGACACGGTCTGCAAAGCCCTGTTTCACGAACATCTAGAATGCATGACCACTTAACGAACCCACAGAAAATCGTTCAGGGCCCCAGAAAGTGGAGGTGCCCCCAAGGGGAGCACCTCACGCCCACACGTGCACCCCCATGCCCTGCGGCTGCTCTTACTGGAAGGGGACAAGCCGCCGTCATTGTCCTTGGCGCCTGGACCCGGAGCGGCCACTGTCTGAGGCGGGGGTGGGGGTGAAGGGGCGCTGACCAGCACCGGGGGAGCTGGGGGAGGCGGTGGAGGAGGTGGTGGCGGTGGGGGTGCTGCCAGCACCCCATCTTCTAGATCTGAAACACACGTGGGAGGAAGTGTGAGGCGCCCAGGGAAGGAAGTGGCCCACGGCCCCGTCCGGCTCTCACTCACTGGGCTTGAACGGTGCGGCCACCTCCGTGGGGAAGGTGGGCAGCTCGGGGATGGTGCCGGGGGCCGAGGGGGCGATGCCAGGACCCAGGTCAGCGCTGTAGGTGAGGTCGTCGGCGATGCCCGGCAGGTCGGGCAGGTAGGACGGCACGTCGATCTCGGGCACCTGGCCCAGGTCGGGCACGTAGAAGTAGTTCTCTGGGACCTGCAGCAGTAGGTGGGGGCACGTGAGCTGGGAGGCTGCTGGGGGCATGGGCTCTGCATCTGACTTTGGGGCATGGGGGCAGGTGGGATAAAGGGCTCAACAGAACCAGTGCCCCGATAACCCTGGCAGGACTGGCAGGGACCCACCTGGAACCCACCTGGACCCCTCCCACCCAGCATCGCCGTCTCTACCTGCTGCTCTAGCTGCTCTCTCTTGCTGATGGACAGAGGGGCATCGAATAACTTCTCCTCCGTCTCTGCCCCCAGCATCACATGGGTCTTTGTGACGGCACCAGCCAGGGGGTCCAGGAAGACATACTTTTTGTACCTGCAGAGGTGGGGTGGAGGGCAGGCACTCTACCACGTTCTGCGCCCGTGGCCCTGACCCACCTGACCCCCTTCATGAGCGGCAGTAAGTATGCGGACTGTGGACCCCAGGCCTTCCGGGGCGAATCAGGTGGGGCCTAGCTCCCCAGGCCACAGACTTCCGCTGCGCCGAGTCTGAGCTCCCCGCCCCCCACGCAGCACCCCTCTGGCCGTACAGGTTCTCGGTGGTGTTGAAAAGCAGCAAGGAACTGACAGAGCTGACGTTGCTGGGGAGACCCCCAAGCCCCTCCTCGGCCTCGGCCTCGGGCTCCGGCTTGGTGTGCATGCACACAGGGAAGTATTTCAGCTTCTCCTGCGGGGTGAGAGGTGTCCGAGGGAGGGCGGGCTTCAGGGCCAGGCCAGGGACCCCCACCCCACCCCACCGCAGTCAGGACAGAACCCCTTAGCTCCTCCCCCACGCCCAGGACTGCCCCCCACATGGGTGTGAGCTGCCAGCGCTCCTCAGACCTGCAGGGCCCGCTCATCCAGGGGGCGGTGCTTGCTCTGGACCCTGTAGCGGGGGCGCCTGGGCAGGCCAGGGTCCTGGGCACCTGTGAAGATGGAGCTGTACTCCTGCAGGCGCTCTGGGGCCGGGTACTTGGCACTGGAGAACACCTAGGGGACAAGGGGATGGTCTGAGGTCACTTCCTCAGATGCTCCAGAGAGCCCAGGGTGGAGGTGGGGTGTTCTGGGAAGGGGGAAGGTTGGACGGCGGAGGCAGGGACCTGGACAACCTCAGGGGCATGGAAGTATGGGGGGGGGGCAGATGGGATTCCCACAACTGCCCACTAGCCACGGGGACACAGGGCTACCTTGATGGCCTTCTTGCTGCCCTTGACCTTCTCGATCTTGGCCTGGGCCAAGGAGACCCTGTCCCCGATGGCCTGCAGCTGCCTCCGACTCTGCTCCACGCGCTGGGAGATCCTGCCGTGGAGACACGACATGGGCTGGGGCCCATGCTCACCCCCGGCTCGAACAGCACACGTGCGAGGCCAGGGGCGTGGGGGCGGGCTCTGAGACAGGTGTCCCCTGCTTGTCAGGCCTAGTCCCAGGACCGCCTAGGTAACCTCTCCAAGGAGTGTCTCACCTGCAGGGTCTGGGAATGCCATGTATTAAGTTCTGTGGAGGTTGGCGCGGTGGGGGGTGGGGGACGGGCCATCGCCGTGGCCCCACATCGGCGCCCAGACATGCCATCTGCAGGGACATGGTTCCTGCCTCCTGGAGTTGACAGCCTCAGGCAGAGGCAGGCCGACAGAATCAGCGTGACAAACACAGACACAGTCACCCATTTACATCCAGAGTCCTGACCACGGCTCTCATGGTCCTGGGTGTCCATCCCGGCCCCCACCCCAGTGAGCTGGCCCTGGCGGCACTGCAGCCTTGCTAGTCCCTGGACGGGCCAACCTCACCTGTAGAGTGGCCTTTGCATCCAGTGCAGTGCCACCCCCAGACAGCCACACGGCTGGCTCGCTCACTGCACGGCCTCCCCACCCCCACTACAGCCTTCCCCACCCCGGAACCCGGAAGCGCGCCTGTCACTTCCAACCCCGACTTCTGCCCAGAGCCACTGACACGTGTGCTCAAGGGCCGGAGGACCCTGCTCTGTTCTGTGTGTGTCCCCAGTGCCTGGGGCAGTGCCACGCACCTGCATGGGCCCTCTGTGGTGACGGGATGACTAACCCTCACACACCCCGAACGTGAACGCACAGGCTCGTCACTCAGCAGCAGCGTCACCTCTGCTCACACGTGCTGGCCCGTCCGCCTCGCTCCTCACCCCGTGCTCCCCCACCTCCAAGGACCCCGGCCCTTGCCCACGACCCCGACATTCACAGCAGTCACATCTCCACAGTCACTGGGCAGCAGAGGGTACACAAGTGACGCAGAGTTGCCAGTCGAGTCCCTGGGGAAAGGTGGTGGGTACAGCAGCCAGCAGAGGGGCCCCACTGTCCCTGGGGTGGCAGTCTGCAGGCCAGGGGACTCTAAGACCTCTCTAAAGGTTGAAATGAACAGTCAAGACTCAGGCCTAGCCTCCCTAAACCACTTACACCAACTCCAGAAGGTTCTGGCCCCCAGAGAACCCACCCCAGCAGCCAATGTCACAAACCCAGGGATCTGCATCCCGATAAAGTCCCCCATCACTGCTGGCGTGTGGGGGCTGGGGCACAAGCAGCTGAGTCTCCCCTGATAACTGGGTCTGAGAGGGGTCGCAGTGCAGAGAGAGAACCCCAGGGCAGTCTCCTTCCAATAAGAGAATGCAGGACCCCCCATTTCCTGCATGAGGGAATGCGGGACACCCCCCCCCCCATTTCCTGCACAAGCACTATTTCCTCCGGCAGGGAGAGAGGTCCCCGTCCGTCCGCTGGGGGAAGGCTCGTCCAGCCCCAGCTGCTGCCCCAGTCCCCAGCTCCGCCGTCTGGGCGCCGAAGCCACCTCAGTGGTTACGTCACCACTGCACTTGAAGGTGACACGGAGAGGGAGCGCTATTGGGACCGGCGACAGACAGGCTGCTCCGTCCTGCCACTTCCCCGAAGGAGAGAAGGGCTGATTTCCACAACTGCAAACGTCCAGCCTCCCAGGAACCGGCAAGCTTCCCGAAGGGATTATTCCCGCGGGCCTGGAAGCACTTGGAGGGGGCGGAGGCAGCCCGGGGGCGCTCCCCCCTCGACAGCTTCTCCCAAAGTCCCGCAGACGAGGCGGAGCCGTGGGGGCTAGAGGAGGGGACCTTTGGGAAAAATCGGAGCCAGGTGACCGGGAGCACCCGAAGGGCACTGTGGAAGTGGGGACCGATGTCAGCATTGCACTGAGGGTCTCGGCCAGGCCCTCGTCCAGATCAGTAAACTGGGACCCCCACATGGGGGAGGGTCCAAACCAGTGTGCGTGACAGAACCGAGGCTGGAGAACCCGGAGAGGCCAGAGCACGGGTGAAAGCAACAGGGTGACACCGACGAGGACACGCACGCGAAGCCCACCGCGTTTAGGTTAAAAAGTCACGCGCACAGACACAGGAGGCGGAGGCTCAGCTGTGGTCCAGGCGACAAAGGGCCCGGGTGTCGGTCAACTGTCAGCTCGGAATGAACTAAAAGGACGGTACGCGGCTTAAAACGGAAATGGTCCCTCTCCTGTCTTCTCTCAATAAACAGGGGACATCCACTCTCTCGGGGGCACGCCAGAGAAAACAGAGCCCCGAATTAACGAGCTCCTTTATGCCAGGCACCAGCTGCACCCACATTTTAAGAAGACCCTGAATTCCCTTCTAGATTGTTCCCTCATTCCCTGCTGTATCTCCAGCAGCTGGGACAGTGCCTGGCATGTCCCAACTACTGGCTGAGTGACAAGTGGCAAGTTAACGGACGTCACAGGAGGGTCCTGAGAATGGCGACGAGTGAGAGAACTCACGTCACACAAAGGAACCTGACGGGTGTCTGGCTACAGACGAGGTGACTTAGAGAATACGAGACCTCGCTCCAAATTTCAAGTGCCGGAGGTCCTGTCAGGTGGAAAAGCGGTTACACCTGCTCGCTGTCACCTCTGAGGGCTGCATCCGGATGAGTGGGTGGGGTGACAGGGATGCAGGTCTCGGCGCTCCCTAAGAACTTTCTAGTTAACAGCTGCACAGCTTTGCAGAGCGGTCAGATTGCAGCTGGACGACCAGCTGGCGGGCACGCTCCCAGGGAGACCCCCGTGTGGGGCAGGGGGACGGGACTCCCAGGGAGACCCCTGTGTGGGGCAGGGGGACGGGACTCCCAGGGAGACCCCCGTGTGGGGCAGGGGGACGGGACTCCCAGGGAGACCCCCGTGTGGGGCAGGGGGACGGGACTCCCAGGGAGACCCCCGTGTGGGGCAGGGGGACGGGA
>PVJL010020589.1:0-11850 GCA_004026885.1 Lyroderma lyra
CCCCACCCTCTGCACACGGGCCCCCTGCGGTCAGCCCGCCGTCCCCACCCTCTGCACACGGGCCCCCTGCGGTCAGCCCGCCGTCCCCACCCTCTGCACACGGGCCCCCTGCGGTCAGCCCGCCGCCCCCACCCTCTGCACACGGGGCCCCCGCCAGCGGCTTCCATCCATCGGAAACTCTCTGTCCTCTCGGAGGACGTGTGCACGCACAGGCCAGCCGAGGACAACCCGATCGTCGCCGAGACACATGGGCTGTCTGAGGCCTCCCCGCCTCTCCCGCTCCGCCTGTCCCACTCAGCCGTCCTGACTGTCACTCTGGAACGGGTGAGACTTGGGAACTGGGGGGAGGACTGGCAGAGGCGGCCCAGCCCCTGGCCCCCCGCGTCCTGCCTCGGGGCTGGATATGTCCGCCCCCAGGGCGGAGCCGGCCGAGGGGGAGAGGGGACACGGGGCTCCGTCCCCAGACAGAAACAAGCAGGTTCGCCCCAGTCGCTAAACCAAACCGGGGAGGCGGCGTTTGGGACGTGAACGAATCCTGTGCACTGCGACCCCGTCGCTTCTTGGGGGAAGGACCGTCCCCCGGGGATGACTCGCAGGGGCTCTGCGTCCGGCAGCATCGCGGCGCCCTCCCTCGTTCACTCAGAGCCGTGCCGGGGAGGAGGGCCACGTCGGGGTGCCGGGATCCCCGCGCCAGGGCCCGCGGACACGGGGGACTGGTGCGCCAGACGGGAAATCGTCGGGAGCAATAAATGAACACACGGGGTGCGGGGGGGTGACGGCTTAGTCCCGCCTGGTCCAAACTCCACCGGACACTCATGGCTGTTACAGGAGGCGGGGCCGGCGACGGCACGGGGCCAAACCAGCACCCCGCCCCCAGCCACGTGAAGGCCTGCGGGAGGTACAGACGTCACGTGGTTCTGCGAAGGACCCCGAGGGCGGCTGCAGCCTCGCGAGTCCCGGGGACCTGCCGGCGGACTTGTTTCTCATCCCCGCGTTTCTTCGCGCCAAACGAGCGCCTCTGGCTGCACAAAAGCTGCTGGGAGCGTGGACACGCCGTCGGGCTTCTCAGTGGGCTCTTGACACGAAATACGCATAGCGCGTCCGGTCTCGCCTCTTCTTTCTCCAGGTGCCCAGCGGCAGGCCTGCCAAGAGCAGCTGATGAAACAGAAGCAAAGCAGCCCCCCAAGTCCGCGCCTGTTTTCTTCGCCAGGTACCTGAGATAGAGCATTTCCTCGTGGGCCGAGGCCTTAATTCGCGTGCCTTCTTTGAAGCACAGCTGACCAAGGTCTGAGTTCTTTTCCTGGAGCCAGCGTTTGTGAGAGACTCAAAACTCACAGCCCACAACGAATCTGGAAGCAAATTCACATTCAAAATGCTTCCAGTAATATTTCTTATCTTGGTATTTTGTTTGGAATATTTCATGGTCCAAATCTTCAGAGGTAGGATTCTAAAGTGCACATGACAATTATTTTAAATCAATAAATGGCTTCTGCACTGGCACAGAACACAAGCTCGGCCCTTCAGCACTTTTAAAGGAGAAGCAAATCGGAAGAGTAACGTTCACTCCTGCCCGTAAGGTTGAGAACGATCTATTTTCTCATAGACACTCCATTTTCATTGTTTGAGAGGGATTTCCAGGCTGAAAAATAAATCTTGTAGTTTGATTTTTCTCTTTTAAATCTCAGATTAGCCCTTCAAATGAATATTGTACAGTTTTAACTATAAAATAAATGCATATCATCTTTGATATGAGAGGAGATGGTATTTTGCCTCATGCTGCAACTTTGTTTCTAAAAGAACTGCGTAACCATATTTATATTCAGTGTGGGGGTTCTGGGAATGTCGGCAGGTTAAACGGAATAACAAGATGCTAATCACGTCACCTCTCATTTGAACCGTCCCCACAAATGAATTTCTATGGTCTTATTTATTTATTTATTTATTTATTTATTTATTTATTTATTTGGTTTGGTTTTTGGTTTTTTTGTATTTGCCCAAGGAGGATCTTATCAGTAATTTGAAAAAAGCTCACTGCTTTTGTTCAAAATATTTTAAATGCTCCTTGTAGCCATTACAACTCAGCTAGTTAAAAGGCAGCCGATGAGCCACACGAGGCTGCACTGACCCTTTGGACCGCACCTGAGCACTGCCCAAGCCGGTTCCTCGTCTGCAGCGTTCTTGCTGCACGTTGAGACGGCTCGGTCCCCGTTCAGCCCCGCTGGGCGAGCCGTCGTGTTTCTGGGAGGTCGGCATTGTGTACGGAGCCCTGACGCCTGAACTTTTGCCCAGGAAGGCAGAGCAACGACAGGAGGGAAGTGCCGAGGGCAGGAAGGGTAACGTGTTGTAAGGAACCGCGCAGCTCATGACTCCATCGGTCACCTCCCCGCCACCCACGCAGCGCGCAACACCTGCGCCAGCGGGACAAAGCAGCAGCAAGGCTGCTTGCAAGCGACAGGGCCGTGCCAGAGGTCTGACGTGTTCCAAGGTGGCGACATCTCACGGGTCACAGTGCTCCTCCCTCTAAGGCGGTTTGGGAGGTCCCCTGCTGACTGATCGCCGGTTTTTCTTTTTTACTGTTTGGAATTAACCAAGTCAGACGCAGCTTTGCTACTGAGGCTCCTGTATCATCTCAAAAGGAGAAAAAGGAGGGGTCCTTTGTGTCTCAGGGGCCTCCTCCTGGACCCGCAGGGACAGGCGCCCAATACCCCTGCACCCGGGGGGCCGACCTGCCAGGCGCCGTCTGCAGACACAGCGCTCACTTGGCGTGGGGACACGTGTGCGTGTGTGGGCGCGCGTGGGGACACGTGAGCATCTTGGCACCTCACATGCTTTCCTTCTGTTCCCCAGTCTCTGTCCTTGCTCCCCAGAAACAACTCCGGTCCCAGACAAGGCATCTTTATCCCCGTTGCTATTACACGTCCCTCCCTCCCACCGGCAAGCCTGCGTGTGCTGCCTCTTCGTGCGGACATGAAGTCAGGTTTCCTTCTGGCTAAGAGCTTCCTACATACACACACACATACCTCACACACACACACCTACACACACACACCCTTACACACACACACCCTCACACACCCTCACACACACACACCCTTACACACACCTACACACCACACCCTTACACACACACACACCCTCACACACCCTCACACACCTACACACCACACCCTTACACACACACACCTACACACACACCCTTACACACACACACCTACACACACACACCCTTACACACACACACACCTACACACACACACCCCTACACACACACACACCCCTACACACACCCCCACACACACACGCACACACACTTACACACACACACCCCCACACACACACACACACACACACACACACCCCATCTTAACTGATTTGCTGTCGAACGCTGAGCAGACTGCCTGAACATGTGTCAGTCAATATGGGACCTACATTGACCTCACCGACCTAGTCATGTCCAGTGGACAGGACTTTGTACATGGACATGCGCAGCCTCTGACGTCCCTTTCCCTTCCAGATATTTCTGAGCATTGTCCAATCTTCTCGAGCTTTCCATCAGAACCAGCTTCCCCTGTGGGAGAAGGGGCTGGGCTGACCCCTGCGCCCACCAGAGCGACGCTGCTCACTCGGTGCTCCAAGAGGAGCACGGACGTGTCACCCTGGAACCCCATTTCCAGCGGCGGGGATGAGCTCCGCGCCCCCATGGGACGTGCAGGGCTGTGGGCTTTCTGAGCACCTTTCCCGACTGGGGTTTCAGATGTTCCGCCCTTGCTTCCTGGGGCTCGCAGGGTCATCACGCTCGCGTAGAGGCCCCAGAACTCACGTTGTAAAACTCAGCCGCCTGTCTCTGACTTGCTGATCTCCCAGGAAAGACAGGGAAAACCCGAACATGTTGGGGAGAAAACGCTGGATGGGATGTGAACGAAAACGTGCCACGTCCATGGACTGTGACAAGTTCCGCACGGATGTGTGCCTAGAGTCCAAGTCCGCCTTCACGTGGGCTCCCAGTTCGCCCTGACGTCACGCCCCCGGCCCCCCAGCCGAGTCACGGCCTTTTCAGGAAGGGGTGCCCGCGCGCCCTCAACGCGCCCGATCCAACGTGCGTCGCGGCATCCCCTTGGGCAGCTCGGCGCCTGGAGGAAATACTGGGCGGCCCGGCAAAACGGGGGGTCCGTCGGCTTTTAGTAATGTATTTAAATCTCTGCCTCCCTCTGCAAAAATCTCAATACAGTGTGTTCTCATCAGGAGCCACGAGTGCTGGGGGTTAGCCTGGCCCCTAAGTGGCTCGCACGGAAAGCAACACCCCAGCCCGTGAATAAGGCCCCGCGTTCCCACTCGATGTCCCCACTCGCCGTGCGCGTCACTCACGTTAGAGACCGCGGGGCCTGCAGGAGCTGGCCCGTGTGACCACGCAAAACGCTAAGCACGGTTCCTGCTTCGTCTGCCCCCCCCCCACCCCAGAATATTCCAGGGCGGCGCACTGTGTGCCTGCACTCACCTGCGTGGCATCAAGTTCTCTTCTTTCTGTTTCGGTCAGAGGACCGAGGGGACGTGAGGAGGAGCCGAAAACAAGGGAAGTACGTGAGCCTCCAAAGCCCATCCCAGCGAGGGCCCGCTGTCCCCACAAACTCCTGGTTTGGTTGCTCTGAAAACGGCCACGCCCGGCGATGCCCTTGGGGCCCGGGGCCCGTGCCCGGACAGGCGGGGGCCGCAGGGCACGTCTCCGGGCGCACACGTGGCGTCTCCGGGCACACACGTGGTGCGGTACGCCGCGTGCAGGGCTGGCTCTCCCAATTTCCTTTACACTTTGTTTACTATATATTCCAATAGTGTAATATTAAACAAAAACAGTGTGTCCTACGCCAGGATGATTGATTACCGCACCACCACAAGGTCACCTCCTAGGGACAGGCTGGGTGCAGGAGGGGCTGTCTGACTCGCACAGTTAACACTATATCCGCATTGTATGAATGTCACCAGCAATCCAGTGATTTATTGCTTGGAAGGCTCTGTTCAATTTTTTCTGCCTGACCAAATTGCACATTTTCTAGAAAAAGAAGCAAAAATATTTCAGCACATGGATTGCCTCAATCCTCCTTTTCCCCACCAGCATCCCCGGACATGGCAGCCCCATCGCGATGATCTAAACCTCCTCGGGCCCCGCTCCTGTCCCCCTTCCGCTAGATATTTGGCAAAAATGATGATTACACTAATGAAAAGGTGCAGTGGGAGATTACGGGCGTTTTAATCAGATTTTGGTAACATCTGTGGGCCACGACTCAGGGCAGCTGTATGCGCTGTTTCTTCATTTTAGCTAGATTTACTTTGGATATAAAATTGTTAGCCTCGGGGAGAATCCATGGGGCTGGGGGCGGGGGGCGGGGAGACAGTCGGAGAGAAAACTACGGGACTGAAACTGCCTCAGAGCGCGGGGACAGAAGCCTCTTTGCTCCGGAGGATTTGGTTGTTTTTATTCCGTCCCGGAAAAGACACACAATGAAACTGAAGACGCATTTTCATCCAAAGCTGTGCAGCCGAGTTGCACAGGGACGTCTGTGTGCACAGAGCCGTGCTGTCCGGGCTGGGGCGTGCGGGGCTGTCCCCCACAGTCCACCCCTGATTTCTCAGGGTCGTTCCCCCTGTGGGTCACCACCACATGTGACTCTCCTAAGCCTGCGGGATCCGGCCCACGCTCCATGAAAATACAGACGAGACAGAGCGACCAGAGTGTAGTCGGTTGCCAACATATATTTTTAATTAATTTGCTTGTACTTTGGACCGTGTATTTGTCTTTTCTGTGGGGGCCACGGAAGCTCCACTGAGCATCTTGATTCACGTAAAACGTCTGTCAGGTGCGTATGGCGGGCGTGTAGCATTCCTGTGGGACGTTTCCCGGCTAAAGCTGGGGACTCTGAATATTTTGAACCAAGACAATAGATCGGACGAGGTGTAAACTTCTTTCCTAGTTTTCTGAAATTCAACAGACCATCGCTCTGGCTCCGTAAGGACGGTCCATTCGCATGCATCGGCTCTCAGCTTTGTCCGATTTTATGGGGCCGGGGGAGTCGGAGGAGGGGAAATGTGGATGCGAGAACTTTCCAGGGCTGAAGGGGATTTCTCACCAGAAACAGCCCACATCCAAAACTGAGCCCACACTGAATGAAAATGCAGGATTCCAGATTATTATTTTCATTCATTGTTTCTTGTTGGCCCACAAATTTTTAAAAATCCTTATCAAGAAAAATTCACAAAATATTCCTCAGGCAGCTAATATTTAAGTGGCAAAATGAGTGTCATCTTTCACAGGTACGTCCCCTGAGTGGGCAGGGACTCTTTGTTGGTCCTGACAATGACAAGCACAGTGCTGAGTGGGAAAAGCCCACTGTCACTGGGAGCGACCAACTGTCCACAGCCTGTGACAGAGAACAGGCTAAACCTCTCACGGGGACTGACCTCATCTCAGTGTGCTTGGCCAGAAGACAGGCCTTGTTCTCGTGATTCCGTTCGGAAAGATTTTACCCAATCTGCATTTTCGTCAAAAGGTTGAAGTGATTTTTGTCCCGCAGAGAGAGAAGCCGTCACGGCTGCAAATGCAGCGCACCCTTGGAAACCGGCACCAGCGACCCCAGGCCTGCTGGGTGCGTGGGGTGGCAGCGCTCACGCCCCATCTCCCTTCATGGGAGTCCAGTCTACAGTTTGTCCCTGGAGGGGACCAAATCCACCCAAAAGACAAGGACCAGAGTAGAAAAGAACGAGGAAAAACGGTTTTCAAATGGAGAAGACCCTGCGAGAAAAACCTTCGAGTAGAAGGCGCTCGCACGCGCACGCGCACGAGGCCCGAAAAGCGCTCGCCCGGCCCAACTGTGCAGAACTACCGGTCAGGGCCACATGGGGCTGCTCCCAGGGCCGCCCGGGTGCCATACCCAGAGGTATTTTCTGTGACTCCATGCCTCCCAGGGGCTTCTCACTCAGCAGGAGGAAAGGGCCGCAGCGCCCCTTCCCGTGACATCCCTGCCTGCCATCAATGGCCCTTCCCCGGGCTGAGTCGGGGGTGCCGTGGTGCACTGCTGCGGGGACAATCTCCCTTGCCTCTTGTCAGCTTTGACACTTCGCTGTGATAGTTCAGACGCACACCGGAGGCCGAGGCTCCCCTGTATTCGTTCTTGCTATTAAAGAACAAAACCTTTTCTGTAACGCGCCCTACATCCTTGGGGGGCCTTTCACGGGGCCGCACGCGCAGCCCACTGCGCATGCACACTCGGTGCTTTGTCCGTGCTTGGATGGACCCCCGAGAAACACGACTTCGGAGGGGCCCCACGCACCACCACCAACACGGCAGAGCGCGGCGGGGAGCCGGCGGGGGTGGGGGGCGGGGAGCTGGGGGGGCGGGGAGCCGGGTGGGGGGCCCGGAGGGGAGCCGGGGGCGGGGGAGTGAGCTGGGGGGGACGCGCGGCGGGGAGCCGGGGGGCGGGGGGCGTCCGCGGCTGACCGCCTCTCCCTCCCGGCTTCCTTTTCCTTCCCCCGCTCGGTGGACGGCACTTCCGCTTTCCCCTGCGCTGGAAGGAACGTCCCAGACCCGGCCCACGCGGCCGCGCCGCCTCCCGCGGATGTCTCGGCGGTGATTAGAGGCTGTGGCGCCTTCTCCTTCCGCCGGGGTGGAAATCCGCGTCTTTCCCCTTTGTTCCCGCTTCCCTTTGAGCTCGCGGCCCCGTTGGTGGGACGTGTGGCAGCCAGGGGACGGCGTGGGACCGGCTGGCGGGCAGCCCGGGCGAGGGTCCTCCCGGGGGATCGGGGCCCGCGGCGACCACACGCCGCGCAGAGCGGAGCGCGCGCCGCGTTTTGGGGGCTGCCGCCCGCGGGTCCCCGTGTACACGCCTTTCCCCGTGCGCTCCCCTCTAAAGGCCCGAGGCCACAGGTTCTGGCGGTTCCGATGGCGCCAAGGAAGAACCACCCCTCCCCACAGCAGGAGCGAGCACGCGCGGGCACGGTCACACACGCTTACACGCGAACCCGAAGCAGGGGCCCACGCCGGCGGCCACGCTGCAGGGGCCCACGACGCCCGCACTCCTCCCACCAGGAAACGCCCTGTCTGTTCCCGAAGACGGGGACGCGGGGACCTTTCGGAGGCCCGAGCGCAGGGCCAGTCCGTGGGACGGGCAGTGTCCGCGTCCGCCCTGCACCTGCAGGGGGCTCCCGCCCCGGGGCGCCCTGCACCTGCGGAGGGCTAGGTGGCGATGCCGGCTGTCTCCGCTTTGAACGCGGGAGGGGAGGCATCCCCCTCCCCCCGTGCCCAGAAGTGCTCGCCCCCATCCCCACGTGCACCGGATCATAGGTGGGCACCGATTGGCCGTTGCTGGGACACCGTTCCTAGAAGTCCCAGGCAGTGTGTCTAAGAATAATGTCAGTACATTGCAGACCCTACGGGTGCCCGTGGGCAAGATGGGTATTTTGGGATCTCGGATGGCACGGGTAATTCTGGGGCTTCTCGCGGGAGACAGGTAACTTCTATGATAATGCTGGTCCCCACCCTCTGCTAAGACGTGCCAGGGAGACGCTGCTAATTAAACGCGCCAAGAGGGCCATGGCAACGACAACAAACTGTGCGATTTTAAAGTCACCAAAAACATCCCACGGAAATGAGTCGCAGTTCAGACATGAAACCGTGTGGAAACGGCCAGGCGCTAGGTAATCAGGCAGTTCCTCCTTCCCACTGAATTCCTGACGGTTCTGCCTTGGGAAGGGGGGCGGGGAATCACAACTTAAATAATTTAAATGAAAACATGTCGAAGGATGTGATGTGACAAAATTCCTGTAGTTCCAGCCCCGCCACCCTCTTGAAGGAATATATCAATGTTTTCAAAAATTACCTGGGCAGTCTGTAAGACGTTAATGCTTTTTTAATTACAAGGCTTATGTCACTTGGTGAAATTTTAATGTAATGAAACATTCAGCCGGACCTTGTGCTGGATGTAAAATAAAATTATTCATTGAAAATCACACCACAGGCCACCTACTGTTTTTTTTAACAAATGGTGGAACTATCACGGGGTTACAGAACTTAACATGTAAATTGCAGTAGAACTTATAATTTCTGATTCAAATCCCCAAAGACTGCCATTTAAGTCAAATATATGAGTGAAATTTTGCTTCTGTGCCATAATAACACGGGGAAACGGTCAGAAATCTGAACATATCTGGAGTAATTATTAACCCAATAATAATGTATGTTTAGTTATTTAATCAAAGGTATAAAAATTATTAATGTCAAGTTCTCCTTATAAAAATGAAGTTTTAAACACCCGCGTTTAATTTCGAGGTGACAATGCTAAATCGAGCCCATTAGGGGAATTTCTCACCACGCCGAAGACTCAGGCGCCAGAGAAAGACTGCCTGCCGCTCGCACTTCAGGTCATTACTAGGAAGCGGCAGAAAAGGACTATTTTTCTCCAAAATGGTCTTGAACTAATTTTTATCGTTAACGGAAATGCACCAGCCTCTCCGAAGCCTGACGTGCCGCACGGGCTGAGAGGAGCCAGGGGCGCGTCTGACGGGCCCCCCCCTCCCCGCGAGCGCGGCCGAGCCCGCCCCACACCGGCCACGTCTTGCCGTTTCCGGTTTTGTGCCGCAGGGAAATCTGAGAGGTGACTTTGTGTCACGCGGTAGCAGAACCAGACCTCTTTCCCCTTTGCTCCCTGCCCCAGCCTGGTGAGAGCCCATCGGTAACACAGAGACGTCACGGTTGGCTCCGGCGCCACAAGGGCGGCGCGGTGGCCCCTGGCCCCTGTGTCTCAGGGCCCCGCGGGGCCGCTCCATCCTCGTGCATCTCCCTGGGACGGAGGCCTTGCGTGTCCCCCGAGGATGCAGAAGTTTCCGGTCATCCCCCGACTCTGGCTTACCCCGAGGCACTGGGACACAACCTCCTATTTTTGCAGCCATGGGGTCCTCCTGCCTCCCCCACTTCCACGAGGGCAACAGGACTAGTGGCTTATGGGGCAAAGGGCGTCTGTCCTGCTCGAATAGCAGAGGCCACCAAATGTATAGGGCATCTCCAGAGTCCCCATCACCAAAGCACCGACCTCCTCCCGCACCCAGCTCAGACACAGACCCCCAAGGAACCTCAGCAAGCTGTCTTTTTTTTTTTTTTTTTTTGCCTGTTTTCTGCAAAAATGTGACTGAGCAGAGAAGCAGGCAGAGAAAGAAAGAGGAGTACCGGAAAAGGACCCGCAGGGCCAGCCACGGAACGCCAGCACCCCAGTGCGCCAGGCTGTCCCGCGGCCTGGCGTGCCAAGGACAGACGACCTCTGTGCAAACAGCCGGTCACCCGTGCGCACGTGCGAGGTCCTTCGCTAGAGACAGAGGGCTGCTGGCGGCCCGGGCCACTTGTCCCACCCATCGGTGGCCGGTGCTGGCCCTGGCTCGGCTCCTGCACGTCCTGGCACGGTCTCACAGGGTCTGCTGACCAGTGTCCTCGTGGTTCACCTGAGGACCTGCCTCCCTGGGCCACTGCGACTCCTCGGTGGTCCTTGAATCTTTCCCCTGTCACTGTTCTTTCATCATTATGTGAGGTGACCGGTCAGCTCTGTGCCACCACCACCTGCCTCTTCGATCCAGTGCCAAGGGCACGACAGGAAACTGTCACTCCCGGGCTCCTTCCGTTTCCACGGCGTCTCATTAACACCTCTCTTCCCTCTGGCTCTGTGCCACCATGGCTCACGCAGACTGTTGTCACCAACGCACACAAGGAAAACCCCGAAAACTACATTCAAAGACAGCTGTGGGGCCGTCTGACCTAAGCGTGCGAGTCCTGAGCGATCGTGGTCCCAGTGTCCCCTCGTGTGGGCTTTAAGCAGCTGCCAGCCATGGCGCTCCGGTCTGGGCCCGACGCGAGCCTGGAGCCCGGGCACAGGGCGCCCTAGCCGTCCCCACGGTCCGTGAATTAAACACGTTCCTACCGTGGCCGGTATTACCGAACTTCCTAATCCACCAGAGGGACCTGGGCCTGGAGCGGAAGTGCTTCCAAATACGGTAAGCAGTGACCGAGGCCACACCAGGACCATTGTCCTCAGAACAGTGCATTTTCCTGTGACGAGCCTGGTACAGACGGAGACAAGGGGACCTCCTGCAGGCCTCAGCCAGCCTCCCTCGTGTCAAGGGGACGTCTGGGCTCTCAGGGGACGTTGTTTTCTACCAGGTGTCCTGCACCTCTGCGGACATCCACGTCTGAGTGTCCTCACGGGGAAGGACAGGCGCGGGTCCGGCACCTTGCCTGCTGCCTGGCGGCCACCTTCCTCCCCCGGGCACGCCGAGAGGGGACAGAGAGGTTCACACTTGTGATGGTGACAGGAGGTCACCTCCAACCAAGTCCTGGTGTAGCAGCATTCTCACCCAGCTCTGTGCCCCACGAGACCACACAGTCCTGTGCCTCTTGGGTTGTCACTGTTCCCGTATCTAGGGACCAAGACTGGGCTCACGGTGGCGTTTTCTGCTCCGTCTTCAAGCGTGCGGCTCTGGGAGGGCGTGAGGAGTGGGTCCCCCTGAGTGGGGACTGCGAAACACCAGCCTGGCCTTGGGCCCCTCCTCACAGGAGGGAGACGGGGACACATTTAGTCCCCGTGGGGCGGCCAGTCATGCAGCTGGTGCCCTTTGTACTGAATGTGCTAGAAGCCCTGACCACTGGGGCAGCCGCTCAAGGGATGGGTCCTCAGGGCCTGGCTGAACTTCCCGTGTGCCGAGCCAGTGACAAGTCAGCTGCCAAACGGCCCTGGTCCCCTGTGCTCCCGTGGACCTGTGCGTCCGTGATCGGGACCGAGCACGCTCTAGAGTCCGAGTGCGACCTCCCTCCCCCCCTCTGTC
>PVJL010020590.1:0-11816 GCA_004026885.1 Lyroderma lyra
GGTACACTGCTGGTGGGAGTGCAAAATGGTACAACCACTGTGGAAGGCAGTGTGGAGGTTCCTCAGAAAATTGGGAATGGAGCTACCATTTGACCCAGCAATCCCCCTTCTGGGGATCTACCCAAAGAACTTGAAAACCTTTGTCCGCAAAGACTTATGTACCCCAATGTTCATTGCAGCGCTGTTCACAGTGGCCAAACCATGGAAACAACCAAAGGTCCCTGCGACAGATGACTGGATAAAGAAGCTGTGGTACATATACACAATGGAATATTACTCAGCTGTAAGAAAAGATGAAATATTGCCATTTGCAACAAAATGGATGGACCATCGTGCTTAGTGAAATAAGCCAGACAGCAAAAACAATAAACTGTATGACTTCACTAATGATTATTAGATTATTAGTCTGCTACTGATATTATGGAAAACATTTTCTGTCTGAAAAAGCAAAGATTCTGTTTTATCAGAATAATCTTCATTTTGTATTGTCTTATATAGGTCCTTGGTTATTAAAAAAAAAAACAAACAAAAAAAAAAACCCAAAAAAACAACTAGATCTCCACAATAATAAGAACTAAGTTTTGCTACCCATTTTGTAAACGTCAGTATTTCAGGATTGCTAGGATTCATATGCACCTCTCAATTGTCAGATATAAGCTAATGTAAAGAAGTTTGGACTTATGTTTTCTCTAACCTGGCAGAGAGTTAAAGTAATTCTGACCCATTGTTACATCACTAATGAGAGAGCTTGAATCCTAAGTAAGGCTAGGAAATTTATTTCATGTCTTTAACAACTGAGACAAGGAAAACAAGGAAAGAAAGGAACAGGGAAACCAGTGACAAGACCAGAGACTGGCAAGACATTGAGCTACAGTTTTAGCCAAGGCCAAAACCACCTCAGGGCCAACTCAGCAACTTCAAAAGAGGAACATAAGTTTAAAAAGCCTGCTTTGGATGTAAAAGCACAAGGCCATTGGAGGAAAGAGTGCCCTAGTTCTCCAAAACAGTCATTCCTCATGTGCAAACAAACAAAAGCACTGGAATATGGATTGCCCCCTTTTCTGAAGGGAGCAATGACCAACTCCTTTATCACTAGTGGTTGTAATCAACATGAGTGGGTCTGAGACTTCCAGCAGCTCTCAAGCAAAAGGCTATTCTCCTGGTGATATGGGCCAAACAGAATAGCCATCTCCCCACTTCACTAAAGACTCCTATTCTTGTTCTTTAGCTCTCAGTTTCACCTTTATCCTAAAGTCTTAATTGCTTTCCTTATCAATTTTCTTTGGCTCCTCACCCCAAGCAACAGATTGTCCCCCGTGGATAATTATTCCAAAACTTGTAACTCATGTCTCCAGCTTGCTGATCACAATCACTATAGGCAGGCATCCCTTCCAGGCCTTTCTGGACCTAGACAGGGGAGAACACCTGAATGATCAGTTGGGCCAGAAGTCAAAGGGCCACAGGCCCAACAGAATTTCCATCCTGAAACCACCCAGTGACAAGGGCTTTAAAACTTTTTTCTCTGATCAATGTCTTTAAATTACTAACTAAATTAATTTCTCCTAATCTAGGAACTATTAGGATACTAGTGGTACCCCAACAAGGCTTCCAGCACATCTTGACCAAAGGAGTCAACATGGTGGATCTTGAGATCCCTTCCCCTTTTAGATCAGATAGGGTGAGAGCTCCATGGATCCCCAGTAGGTAGGGGCAATGACCATCCTCAGCAGGAAGCAGATACAGAATATGAGACCTCCAGCCCCTCAGCTTCCCATAAAGATTTGTGGGGATCACATCTCTCAAGGAAATGTGAGGAAGGCAAATAGAATAGGGGGAATCTCAGGACCCCTCCCATGAGAGTCACCCCGCTGGATAGTCACCACATTAATAACACCCTTTCACTAGTAATCCCTGAAGCCACAGGAGGAAGTTCCAGGCAAATACAAGGAAGTTAGAGGGCACAAGAAGCCCATCAGTTTGAGTCAGTTCCTAACACCTGTGCGATGAGAATTACAACAACCTTCATCTCACCTGAACCTCATTAAACTATCATTGTAATAACATACATATGCCCAGAAGTTCATTAATATCATTACATCAGACTGAACTCTGGGAAAGGGCATGTGCAGTCAGAAGGCATTATGTAATAGGCCGCTTGTCAATAAGACTTGTCAATCAAGAGACTCCATGCCCAGAGGTGTCTCCCTTGAAGACATGGAAGAAAATAAAAGTACCAAAGCCTCGTTAATTGGGGTTGTTGAGCCACTGTCTTTGCTCGAGCTCACTCCTACCTCTTTGGAGTGTACTTTCTCTTCAATAAACTACCTCTTTGTTTTACCTCTATACTTTTGTCTGTGTCTAGTTCAATTCTTTGCTCGAGATACCAAGAACCTGGACATTGTGTTGATGAGGACACCTCATTTTCTGGTAACATTGACAGGAGGGGAACTGTGGGTGATCCATGATGTGGCAGGTAAGCCTGTTACAATTTCCTGATTGATATAGGAGCCACTTTGTCTGAACCTATTTCCTCTGAATCCTGCTCAGCTGTGTGGTAAACAAAGCCCATAGGCTTAGGCTTATACTCAAATCTGTTCTTTAGAGAAAAATAAATGAGCCAATTAGACTTTAAAAAAGACTCTAGACAACTGTCATCAGGAGACCTCTAAGCCCTGGCTCTAATTGGTGCCCACTGCGTTACTTTATTGTTGTGCTGTTCCAAGGAGCCTTTATGAAAGGCTCCATGAAAGACCTCCTTTTATGTCTGATCTGCTTATAGACTCTGATCTCAATTCTGTTATTTCCTGTATCCTTAACTTAGGAGAGGTTCAGCAGGTACTCAGGAAATATGGGGACAGGCACCTCCCCCAGACTGACCCCTCTGCTCATTACAGTTCTGTAAATCCAGGGGACCAAATGTATTGGAAGCCTGGAGTGATGAGTCCCTGGAAGACCACTTAATTCCTAAATAAAAGAGAACTTATAAAGTTAGCACCCCAACTACTGTCAATCTACAGAGAGTCAGTAGCTGGGTCTAATTTCCTCTAATCAAACCTGTTTTATTTAAGTTCCCACAGGACACCCTCAGAAAGAAGACAGCAACTCCTGTTGTTGTTAGTCAATTGAAGACCTTAAGCTCCTCTTCAAACGGACAAGCAAGTCAATCTCCCAAGACTGAAAAGTACTGATGACTAACCCCATACTATGGGATTTGCACTTTAGTGCTTTTTACCTAAGGTACCCCACCTGGGATCCCCATTGAATGCTGTTCTTTCATGACCTTAGCTAGTCATCACCATGATTTTAGTCCTTTTGGCTCTTCCTCCACCCCAGGCCTCTCTGGGGAAAATGGGAAACTAATACCTTTGTAAAATTATTCTAATGTAATAGCTAGAGGCAATAGCCTCTTTGACTGGTAGATATGTTATGAACATCTCCTCATTGTAATAAAACAACAAAAAACTAGTGCCCATAGGAGGGATGATGCCCACTCTCAGCAGGAAGTAGCAAGAGTGATCATGTGGCAATGTTGAATTTTATATGTGCTCCCAGAAAGCAGGAGTATTAAGAAGTCCCCTCATTCCCTTGTGTTTCATACACCTAATCACAAAGGATCACCCTGCCCTAGTGTTTTCTGAGAACTAACTGCCTCCACCCTCCAGATAAGCCTATCTGTCCATTCTCTTCATGACTCCTTTATCTACTTGCCTCAGGAAAAGCTCAGCCTCCTTTCATTTTCTTTGAGATGTTCTCCCTATTGCAATAACCTAAATAACAATTTTGTCCTTAATTGTTCAGTGCATTGTGTCTTTGACATTTTGGTGCCATGACTCAGATGGGATTCCACCATACTTTAGATCCTAGTTTTTTCCACCCAGGGAATCAGGAATCTCAAAGCCTTTTTGTGCTCTGTTTCTGACTGGTGATTGGGGTATCCAATGGTGAGTCTGATTCTTAATCCTGTGTTCCATACTCTTATCCTATGATAACTCAGTAAGGATTTGATTGTTTCTGAATACTCACTTGATTTTTGATGTCAACTTCTTTTGGTTTTATTTGTCTGACCATTCAGTGATCTCTGTAAATAGATTAATAATTTATAGAGTTCTCTTCTCTGTTGAGTGAAAGAGGGAGGGGGATCTGTTGTGTTAGTCTTTTCTGTTTATCCACTTATGTATTCTGAGCTCAAATAAATTAAAAATTTATACCCATAACTTTTTTTATGAGAATTGTAATTTTGTGTTTACTCTTGACTCATGGCTAAAATGGGATTGAAGCTATATGGTTTCTATCTCTGTGTGTATTTGTTTATGTGTATACTGACCAGATGTACCATTTGAAATGGGACAGAAAACAACAGTACTGTCCCATTTCAAATGGTACATATGGTCAGCCTAGTCTCACTGGGCTAAATTCAAGGAGTCAGTAGGCTGACCATATGTACTATTTGAAGCAGGACAGTACTGTTGTTTTCTGTCCCATTTCACATGGTATATCTGCTTAGCCTATTTATAAGTATGAAGAATACTGAAACATTGATTACTAAGCACAGTATAAGTTTATATGTTTTGGTTCTCATTTTTATATATCACAAAGAAACTAAATCTTTGGGTCTGTTAATGAACATGTTCATTATTGCCATTTTAAGAAGTTGTAGAAAGCAGGGGTCCCTAACCCTCAGGCTTAGGAACTGGGTCACACAGCAGGAGATGAGTGGCAGGTGAGTGAGCAAAGCTTCATCTGTATTCATAGCCACTCCTCATCATTCACATTACTACCTGAGTTCTGCCTCCTGTTAGATCAGTGGTGGCGTTACATTCTCATAGGAGAGTGAACCCTATTTTGAACTGTACATGCGAGAGATCTAGGTTGCGTACTCCTTATGAGAATCTAAAAATGATGATCTGAGGTGGAGCTGAGATGGTGATGCTTGTGCTGGGGAGTGGCTGCAAATGCAAATTAATATTAGCAGAGAGCTTGGCTGCACAGAAACCATAATAAATAAATTGATTGCAGATATATCAAAATCCTATCAGTGAGTGGCAAGTGACATTTAAGCTGCATTGATGACAGGCATTATAGTGGCAAGTGAGTTGACTTACTTCAATTATACAGCTGCATCTGGTGGCAGGCTTTAAGTCAGAATTTGACACTTATTTTAGTCTGTGCATGGCCCACCCATGATTTGCTTGGAGTATCCTTTTTCTTCCCTTTCACTTTGAGTCTATATTTGTCCTTGTAGCTTAGATGTGTCTCTTGGAGGCAGCATGTGGTTGGGTTTTGATTTTTGATTCAATCTGCTACCCTGTGACTTTTTATTGGTGCATTCACTTTATTTACATTTAGGGTGATTTTTGATATATGTAGTCATTTAATCTTTTGTTTTATTATATTTCTATGTTTCCATTTTTTCTTTGTGTTTTTCTTTGTGCCAGTTATTTTAGTTTGGTGATGTTGTATAATTTTTTCCCTCCCTTTTCTCTCTCTCTCTCTTTTTTTTTTTTTTGTTATGCGTGTCACTCATGGATTTTACATTTTAATGGTTACCATAAGTTTATGTAAAAAGAAATTCATATATACAGTGGTCACTTTTCTTAAGTTTGCTTATCGTCATTCTTATTGGGAAATATACATCTCAGCTTCCTCCTCTTTTACTTTTATATTGTCCCAAGTTATCCTTATTTATTTTGACTTTTTGTTTCAAGTTGAATAGCCTCCTTCAGTGTTTCCTGAAATGTCGTACTTTTGCTGGAGAAATCCCTCAGCTTCTCTATGTCTGAAAATGTATTTATTCCTTTTACATATCTAAAGGATAATTTGCTGGATAAATTATTCTTGGATGGTAATTTCTCTCTTTCAATAGTTTGACTATTTTATTTTACTTCCTCTTGGCTTGTAGAGTTTCTGCTGAGAAGTCTGATGATAATCTGATGGGCTTTCCTTTATAGCAGTGGTTCTCAACCTTCCTAATGCCACGACCCTTTAATACAGTTCCTCATTTTGTGGTGACCCCATAAAATTATTTTTGTTGCTACTTCATAACTGTAATTTTGCTACTGTTATGAATTGTAATGTAAATATCTGATATGTGTTTTCCAATGGTCTTATGTGACCCCTGTGAAAGGGTCATTCGACCCCCAAAGGGGTCACAACCCACAGGTTGAGAACCGCTGCTTTATAGGTTACACTCTTCTTTTCCCTACCTTCTTGGGAATTCTTTCTTTGTTGTTGACCTTTGAAAGCTTAAATATATCCTTGGAAAAGGTCTGGTAAGATTCAAGGAGTTAGGTGTTGTGTTTGCTTCTTGGATTTGAGGATCCAGTTCTTTCTATAAGTTTGGAAAGTCCTTGTTGACTTTTGTTTGACTAGACTCTTTGTGCCCTTCTCACTTTCTTTTCCTTCTGGTATACTCAATATTCTTATGTTGCTCATATTAATGGAGTCAGACGGTTCTTGTAGAGTTCTATAATTTCTTTTATTTATTACAAGGTCTGATAATTAAGTTCACAAACTCATCCTAGAAAAAGTGCTACATACCTCATTGCTGACTATCACTATAATCACCTTTGAAATACTCCTATCCACCCTTCAAAGCAATTTGGAACTCTTTTTTTCAGAATGACCATCAGAGCTCTATGACCCTTGATGTCCTGAATGCCATAAAAATGTCTTCCTTTCAATATTTCCTTTATCTTTGGGTAAAGAAAATAGTCACTGGGGGTTAGATAAGGTGAGTAGGAATAGTATTCCAGTACAGTTACTTGTTTACTGGTTACAAACTCCCTCACAGACTGTACTGTGTGAGCTGATGCATTGTTCTGATGGAAGAGCCATGAGTTGTTGATTATCGGTGAGCTCTTTTCGGACCATTTTTGCACACAACTTTCTCATACTAAGATTTTCAGTTAATTTTTTCTAATTTTTTCTCTATCAATATTTACTTGGTCTGCCATGCTTCTCACAGTAAGCCTGCAATTTTGATGCACAATTCAATAAATTTTTGCAGTGTTTCTATCATTTCTGCTTGTTACTGGCCACCCTGACCTCTCTTCTTCAGTGACACTTTCTCTACCTTCAAAAAATGTTTAATCCATTTGTACACTGCTGTTTTCTTCATGGCACTGTTGTCATAAACTTGAATTAATATGTCCCTGATTTCACTTCCACTCTTGTCAAGTTTTAAAGAAATTGAATCCTTGTTCATTGTTCTAATTAGAGCTCTGACATTCTCATGACAGCACACAAAAACATGCAACAATAATAATGAACATCATTCAGTAAGACAACACCACATGTCAATATGAACAGAGGTATGAGACAAAGATATACCAAGATTAGGAAACCTTACTTAGTTCTTTGTTTAGAGATGCCAGTGTAAGCACATGGTGGCAAGTTAGCAAACTTAATTGTCAGACCTCGTATTTCTCTTTCTTCTTCCTTCTGTGTCATTTCCATATTTCTACTTTTTTTATCACTTAATTTTTTCCTTCATTTGGTCAGCTCTATTACCTAACCTACTTATTTCATTTTCTATCTCTTTTGTTGAGTTCATAATCTGCAGAATTTCTACATTTTTTAAAAATGTTAATCTCTTTGGTAAAATATTCACTTGGTTCATTGATTTTATTTCTGAGATATTAAACTGCCTATCCGTGCTTTACATTTCATGGAGTTTTTCAGGATTGCAATCTTAAATTCTTTGTCATTTAAATAAAATAATTCTATGTCTTAACGTTGGTTTTCTGGAGATTTTTTTTTTTCTGAGCAGACTTGTTAGCTTGGTTGTTCATATTTATTATTAAATTCTTTTTCTTTCTGGTCATTTATAGGAATAAATACTGCAGCCAGTAGATATTAGGAAGTTTTTTGTTTTGTTTTGTTTTCCAGTTTATTATCTCTTACATTATTCTTTTTTTCTTGCAGTGGGTTATTTCTGGTGAGGTAGGCTTCTCTTTTTTCATCAGATCTCTTTGGTCTCAGTGTGCCACCCCGGTGGAAAGAAGTGGTGGGCTATGGAGGTCTGAGCCTCTGAAACATCAGTGGTCTCCCTGAAGTCAGAAGTCGCAGAGCCTGTGTACCTCAGCTGCCCTGGGCTTTTTGGCTGGTTTTAGCTGGGAAGGGTGGGGCAAGGTTTTGTTGGGAGAGGTGGCTGTTGTGTTTGTTATCTCAGGATGATGGTGACTGCCAGCCCTCTGCCACTGCTGCACTTCTACCATTCTCCCTCTGTCACCGGAACTAGCCACACTGAATATCTGTTGCTCAGGCAACATCTCCCAAATTCTCAGGGCTGTAGATACTCTGCTATTTAACCCAACACTTATTGCTACAGTTTCTTTCAGGGTTGTAAAAAACCCTGGGAGGCTGTATGAGAGGAGACCGTGGAAGGTTGGAGGAAGGCAAGCAGATTTTTTGTCTTTGATTTATGCCTGGTACTGAGGGCAGTAAAGGTAGTGCAGGCTTATGCTCTTCTGTACATGGTCTTTGCCCTGAGATCTTCGCCCTGAGCACTGGTTTTAGCCATACTTTGTATTGATCCCTTAGGCAGGAATACTTATGGCTGGAGAAAGTGCACCCACTGCCTTTTCACTATTTCTCTCTCTTGGAACCAAAGTGAGCCATGGAGTGCATTCCATGACCCCCATCTCTGCCTCTCCTTTTCTCTCCCAGGACTGAGGGAGCTCCAGGTTGCTCACCCCCTGTCTTCTCCTGGTTGGTTGTTAATTTGCCACCTTCTCCCTGCCCCTCTCTTCCAAGACCTAGTGTGCTCCAGATAGGGTCCTATGACCCCTGTCTCTGTACTTCCCCCTTCCCTTTCTCCCAGTTTGAACCTCTCTTATCCCACCTTCAAGTGTTTTGATGCAATGAGTGGGTCCCTCAGCTGTGTTTGTGTGTTGCATAAGAAATTCTTTGTTGAATTATAGGTATTCAAGTTGATGTAACTTCTAGGGAAGTTTTACAGGTGTTCCTCTCATGCCACCATTTTGATGATGTCTCCTCCACATGCACATTTAAAGCTAAGAAGCACTGGTCTAATACACACTATATAATGGAATCACCTTGCCACATTGAGTAGGAAAATGATGTAATGGGGAAACTCCGAGTCTCATACTCTTGCAACCTCAGGTCTGATTCAGTCTCTACCTCTTTATTTTTTCTTAAAATAAGGAAGATAGTCCCAGGTGTACAATTCTCTAGTGCATCATTATGGGTTGCATTATATGTTCATCACCCAGTGTGAGTTCTCTTTTCATCACCATATATCTGGCTCACCCTCCCTCTGCTCCCACCCGCTCCTGTCTTGCCCCCAAGAAAGCACTAAACTATTGATTGTGTCCAAGAGATTTTTGTTTGTTTGTTTGTTTGTTTTTTCTTTGTTGCTTTCAGTTTTATATTCCACATATGAGTGAAGTCATATGGTTGTTGGATTTTTCTGGCTTATTTCATTTAGCATAATGATCACAAGGTCCATCCATTTTGTTTCATGTGGCAGTATTTAATCTTTTCTTACAGTTGAGTAATATTCCATTGTATATATGTACCACAGCTTCTTTATCCAGTCATCTATTGAAAAGCACTTTGGTTGTTTACATATCTTGGCCACCATGAACAGTGCTGCAATGAACATTCGAGTACATAAGTCTTTGTGGACTAAGTTTTTCGAAGTTTTTGCATAGATACCTAGAAGGGGGATTGCTGGATCATATGGTAACTTCATTCTCATTCATCTGAGGAACTTCCACACTGTCTTCCATAGCAGATGTACCAATTTGCTGTAAAAGAGTTCTTTTTTCTCTACAGTCTCTCCAGCAATTGTTATTCTTTGACTGGTTGATAATACCAATTCTAATATGTGTGAGGTGGTATCTCATTGTGGTTCTGATTTGCATTTCCCTGATAGTTAATGAACTTGAGCATTTTTAAATATGTCTGTTGGTCATTTTATATATCTTCATCAGAGAGGTATCTGTTCAGGCCCTCAGCCAACTTTTTAATAGGGTTGTTTGTTTTTGTATTATTGAATCATACTATATCATTACATATTTCATTTTTGTTCTGTTTTGTTTATTTTATTTTATTTTTTAAATTTAATTTAATTTTACTTCTTATTGGGGCGACATCAGCCAGCAAAGACCACACAGGCCCCAGGCATAAAATTCCACAGTGCACCGTAAACCCGCTGCACAATAAGATCACCACCCAATGCGACCTCTCCCCCCATCGCCTTGTATCTACCTTCCCTGCCTCCAATACCCCCACCGACCCACTCGTCCCCAAATAAACATTAAACCATTGACGGTGTCCATGGGTTATTTGTTTGTTTGTTCATTTCTTTTTTTTCTTTGCTTTCAGTTTTATATTCCACATATGAGTGAAGTCATACAGTCTTTTGTTTTTTCTGTCTGGCTTATTTCGCTAAGCATGATGAACTCCAGGTCCATCCATTTTGTTGCAAATGGCAATATCTCATCTTTTCTTATAGCTGAGTAATATTCCATTGTGTATATGTACCACAGCTTCTTTATCCAGTCATCTGACACAGGGGACTTTGGTTGCTTCCATGTCTTGGCCACTGTGAACAGCACTGCAATGAACATTGGGGAACATATGTCTTTGCAGACAAAGGTTTTCAGGTTTTTGGGTAGATCCCCAGAAGGGGGATTGCTGGGTCAAATGGTAGCTCCATTCCAAAATTTCTGAGGAATCTCCACACTGACTTCCACAGTGATTGTACCAATTTGCATTCCATCAGCAGTGTGCGATAGTTGCTATTCATCCACATCCTCTCCAGCACTTGTTATTCCTTGTCTTGTTGATAATAGCCATTCTCACAGGTGTGAGGTGGTATCTCATTGTGGTTTTGATTTGCATTTCCCTGATAGCTAATGAGGATGAGCATTTTTTCATATGTCTGCTGGCCATTTGTATTTCTTCATGGGAGAAGTGTCTGTTTTGTTCTTCTGCTCACATTTTTAATTGGGTTGTTTGTTTGTTTGTTGTTAAGTCTTATTAGTTCTTTATATATTTTAGATATTAGTCCCTTATCTGATGCGTTATTTGCAAATATTTTCTCCCATTCAATTGGCTGTCTCTTTGCCTTGTTGATGGTTTCTTTTGCTGTGCAGAAGCTTTTTAATTTGATAGAGTCCCATTCATTTTTTTTTGCTTTTACTTCCCTTGCCTTTGAGGTCAGGTTCATGAAGTCTTCCTTGAGTCCTAGGTCTATAAGTTTAGTACCAATGTCTTCTTCTATACAGTTTAGTGTTGCAGGTCTGATATGAAGGTCCTTAATCCATTTTGAGTTAATTTTTGTATATGGAGAGAGTTCACAGCTCAGGTTCATTCTTTTGCATATGTTTTTCCAGTTTTCCCAGCACCACCTACTAAAGAGGCTGTCTTTTCCCCATTGTATGTTTTTTGCTCCTTTATCAAAAATTATTTGTCCATAAATTTTTGAGTTTATTTCTGGATTTTCAGTTCTATTCCATTGGTCTATATTTCTTTTCTTCTGCCAGTACCAAGGTGTTTTGACTATTGATGCTTTATAATATAAATAGAGGTCAGGAAGTGTAATGCCAACAGCCTTATTCTTTTCATGTAGTATTGCTTTGGCAATTCAAGGTCTTTTATGGTTCCATATAAATCTAATAATTCTTTTATCTATTTCACGAAAGTATGATTGTGGGATTTTAATGGATATTGCATTAAATCTGTAGATTGCTTTGGGCAGAATGGCCATTTTAACAATGTTAAGTCTTCCTATCCATGAACAGGGGATATTTTTCCACCTCTTAAAGTCTGTTCCAATTTCTTTCAAA
>PVJL010020591.1:0-11813 GCA_004026885.1 Lyroderma lyra
ATCTAATAATTCTTTTATCTATTTCACGAAAGTATGATTGTGGGATTTTGATGGGTATTGCATTAAATCTGTAGATTGCTTTGGGCAGAATGGCCATTTTAACAATGTTAAGTCTTCCTATCCATGAACAGGGGATATTTTTCCACCTCTTAAAGTCTGTTTCAATTTCTTTCAAAAGTGTCTTATAGTTCTCTGTATAAGTCTGTCATGTTCTTTGTTAAGTTAATTCCCAGGTATTTCATTCTTTTTTTTGTGATAGCAAAAGGAATTGACTCCCTCATTTCTTTTGCTGTGGATTCGTTGTTTGTATAAAGGAATGCTGTTGATTTTTGTACATTGATTTTGTATCCTGCAACTTTACTATACTCGTTAATTGTTTCTAATAGTTTCCTGGTGGTATCTTTGGAATTTTTTATATAATGTATCATGTCATCCGCAAATAGTGAAAATTTGACCTCTTCTTTCCCAATTTGGATACCTTTTATTCCTTTCTCTTGCCTGATTGCTGTGGTTAGAACTTCCAGTACTATATTAAATAACAGTGGTGACGGGGGCATCCCTGTCTTGTTCCTGATTTTCCCCATTCAGTATGATGTTAGCCGAGGGTCTCTCATATATGGCTTTTATTATGTTGAGAAACTTTCCTTCTATACCTATTTTAATTAGTGTTTTGATCATAAATGGATGTTGTACCTTGTCGAAAGCTTTTTCTGAATCAATTGAAATGACCATATGGTCTTTGTCTTTGATTTTGTTTATGTAGTTTATCACATTGATTGATTTTCCTATGTTGAACCATCCTTGTGCTCCCGGGATGAATCCCACTTGATCGTGATGTATGATCTTTACGATGTATTCTTGTATTCTGTTTGCTAATATTTTGTTCAGGATTATTGCATCTGTGTTCATCAGAGATATTGGTCTATAGTTTTCTTTTTTTGTGTTGTCTTTGCCAGGCTTTGGTATTAGAGTAATGTTGGCCTCGTAGAATGAGTTAGGAAGTACTGCTTCCTCTTCAATTTTTTGAAAGAGTCTGAGGAGGATAGGCATTAATTCTTCTTTGAATGCTTGGTAGAACTCGTTGGTGAAACCATCCGGTCCAGGGCTTTTGCCTTTAGGGAGATTATGGATAGTCATTTCAATCTCGTTGCTACTGATTGTTCTATTTAGATTATCCAGTTCTTCTTGGTTCAGACTTGGTAGGCTATAAGTTTCTAGAAACTTGTCCATTTCTTCTAGGTTGTTAAATTTCGTGGCATGAAGTCCTTCATAATATTTTCTTATAATCCTTTGTATTTCTGTAGTATCAGTGGTAATTTCTCCCCTTTCATTTCTAATTTTGGATATTTGTGTCCTTTCCTTTCATCCTTTGATTAGTCTCGCCAGGGGTTTGTCAATTTTGTTGACTTTCTCAAAGAACCAGCTCTTCGCAATATTAATTTTTTCTATTGTCTTTCTGTTCTCTAATTGGTTTAGCTCTGCTTTAATTTTTATTATTTCCTTCCTTCTGCTGACTTTGGGTTTTCTCTGCTCTTCTTTTTCGAGTTCTTTAAGATGGGATGCTAAGATGTTTGCTTGTGATTTTTCTTGTTTCTTAAGATAGGCCTGTATTGATGTAAATTTCCCTCTTATTACCGCTTTCGCTGTGTCCCAATAATTCTGATACGTTGTACTTTCATTGTCATTAGTTTCTATATATTTTTTAATCTCATCTTTTATTTGTTCTTTTATTCAGTTCTTTTTAATAAGCTGTTGTTTAATCTCCATGTATATGTGTTTTTTTCTGCTTTCCTTTTACAGTTGATCTCCAATTTCAAAGCTTTGTGGTCTGAGAATACACTTGGTATGATTTCGATGTTCTTGAATTTGCTGAGGCTACTTTTGTGTCCCAGCATATGGTCTATTCGTGAGAGTGTTCCATGGGCACTAGAAAAGAAGGTGTAGTCTCTTTTTGCTGGATGAAGTGTCCTGTAAATGTCAATGATGTCCAATTGCTGTAATGTGTCGTTTAGAGCTGTTATTTCCTTATTTAATTTCTGTTTGGATGATCTGTCCATGGCTGTTAGCAGGGTGTTTAAGTCTCCCACTATGATTGTGTATTCGTCAGTTTCTCCTTTCAAGTCTGTTAGTAGTTTCTTTGTATATTTTGGTGCATCCTGGTTGGGAGCATATATGTTGATTAGTGTCAAGTCTTCTTGTTGTTGTATTGTGCCTTTTATCATTATGTAATGACCATCTTTGTCTTTTACTATCTTTTTTAATTTGAAGTTTATTTCATCAGATATCAGTATGGCCAGTCCTTCTTTTCTCTGGTTACCATTTGCTTGGAGTATTGTATCCCATCCTTTCACTCTGAGTCTGTGTTTGTCCTTACAGCTGAGGTGTGTTTCTTGGAGACAGCATATGGGTGCATTCTGTTTTTTAGTCCAGTCTGCTACTCTGTGTCTTCTTATTGGTGAGTTCAGTCCATTAACGTTTAGAGTGATGATCAATATGTGAGGATTTCCTGTGGCCATTACTTATTTCTTTCTTTGTTTTTGTTTGTCTTTTTGTTTATTTTTGTTTCTTTCTTGTTGCCCCAACTTTGTTCCATTTGTCCTGATGTTTTGTTTCAGGCTGAAGAGCCTCCTTCTGTATTTCTTGGAGTGCTGGCCTCGTGTGGGCAAATTCCCTCAGCTTCTGTTTGTCTGACAAGGTCTTTATTCCACCTTCATACCTGAAAGGTAATTTTGCTGGATAATTTATTCATGGCTGGAAGTTTCTTTCTTTTAAATATTTGAATATTGGATTCCACTCTCTCCTGGCTTGTAGAGTTTCTGCTGAGAAATCTGATGCCAGCCTGATGGGTTTTCCTCTAAAAGTTATAGTTCTTTTTTCCCTGGCTGTCTTGAGAATTGTCTCTATGTCTTTAGTTTTGGACATCTTTAGTATCATGTGTCTTGGAGAAGATCTGTTGGGGTCCAGGATCTGGGGGAACTGTTTTCTTCTTGAACTGGGGTTTCCAGATCTTTCCATAGGTTTGGAAAGTTCTCATCTACGATTTGTTTGAGTATGCTCTCTGTATATTGCTCTGCCCCCTCTTCTATTCCTATTATCCTGATGTTGTTTTGTCTCACGGAGTCGGATATTTCTTGCAGAGTTCTTTCAATCCTTTTGGTTCTATATTCCCGCTCTTCCTCTTTCTAAGCTGTTTCCATGTTCTGATCTTCAATATCACTAATTCTTTCCTCCATCTGGTTGGTCCTGTTTCCTATGGCAGTTATTTCATTTCTCACTTCTTTTATGGTATTATTTATTTCTCGTACTTCCGTCTCAATCTTTCTTATGTTTTGAATTTCTTTGTTAAATTGTTCTTTTTGTTCACAGAGTTCCTTTTTTATGTCATTTATATCTTTTTTTATTATTTATCTCAGCTATGATGTTCTGCCAATAGGTTTTCATTTCTCTCACAGCCTTTAGAATGGCCGCTTTAAATTTTCCATCACTTAAAGGAGACACTTCCAGGTGTAACAGGCTATCCTCTGGGTAAATTTCATGTTCTTTCTGAGGAGTTTTAGTTTTGAAGGAATTCATCCTGTCCACTGGGTTCTTCCTCTTTGACATGAGGGCTTTATGTTCAGTGCCCAGATAATTGCTTTTGTGGTGTCTTGCTGTAGAGCAGACACTAGGTGGCACTGGGGGTCAAGTTTTGGGGGAGAGGGGGCTGTTTGTTTCTTGTTTCTGATCTCCTACTGCATTTGGAGGCTATGCGCATATATCCTGGGGAGAGGCCAACAAAAGGCTTTCCATAGGTGGCTCTGCCTTCTGCCCTTTGCTGGAGAAGCTGTTTCAAGGCTTGTTTTTTTCTCTAGCTGGGGTGGATGCTATCAAATCAGTCTTTCTTCCCAGCCCTGATTCAGTACCTGGCTGTCTAAAGGCTCACACTGCTTTCAGAACCCTGGGGTGCTCGAGGAAGTGCCCGCTCCATAAGCCCAAAGCTGTGGGCCTGGCCTGACACAGCAGGGTCGCCTTTGCAGCAGACTGGGAACAGGAACTGCAGCCCTGTGTAGTTCTCCTTGGGGCTTAGAGCTGGGGTGTCATCTTTGCAGTTCAGAGTCCTCGTTTAGGCCTTCTACCACTCAAAAGTTCCAGAGGCTGGCTCCCAAACTCTTTCCGTCCCCAGCTCCCCAGTCTCTCTCCCCTTCCCCAAACTGCACAGCTCCAAATAGTCAGCAGGGATCGCATCCTGCGTTGTCCGTCTCTGCTCCCTTCCCTCTCCCTGACTCGCCCCCTTCTCGCCAGCCTTCAGGTGTTTACTTGCAATTTGTGGATTTCTCAACAGCCGGTTTGTCACTCAGGGTCCTCTTTCTTGGCTCCTGGATGGCCGTTCAATTGTGTTTTTTGGGAGAGGCTTTAGGGACCTCCTCTCCAGTCGCCATCTTGTCTTTTATTTTACTTTTTAAATCAGCATTTTTATTACATTTTTGAAGTCAAAGTTGTGCCTACCTTTAGCATTTATGAACAAAACAAGTTTGCTTGTGAATGGTGTTATGGCTCATTTTCACACCCTGGAAGAATTATAACTAAGGTAAAGAGAAATGTAAAATGCTATAAATAAACAATTTAGTTTTTCTCAAGACACTTATTATAATGTACTTGGGCTTTCAAACGGAGCTATGCTCTCAATCAACCAACAGGTAGAGGACTCAGGACTTAATAAAACTTGCATAGTAAGTAAGGTAGGCTTACCCCATTAGGACTCAATGTTTTAGGGAAAAATACTTGCCAAAAACCAAGCAGCATGTTTCTGCAAATGCTAGAATTATAAAGAGCAAGCAAAGCCTAAATTTTCAGTGAGTTATTTAGAGTCTGGGTCACACTGTCTTCTGAGAGGTAGCTCTCTTAGTCAGTAGGCAACAGAATCTGACTAAATTAAGCAGTAAACAAGAAAGGGGAAGGGTATTGGAGAGCATGCAAAATAAAAGTGGAGTCTAAAAATTTAGGATGTACAACTGTTTAGGAACCAAAGGAGTTGCAAACTCAGTCGAGGTCCAGCGGTAGAAACATTGTGGTTAAGATGGCTCTATAGGACACTTGCCAGGAGACTCAGATTCCAGAGCTAGTTAGTGCTGGAATTAAAAAAAGAAATCAACTTTACTGCAGTTTAATTTACATAGGTGTACATACACAATTTTAACGTATATTTAAATAACTTGTGGTGTGTATACTGCTCTGTAAACACCATTCTGATCAAGACCCAGATCATTTTTACATTCCAAAACATTCCCTTCACAGTTAGCCTCCATCTCCACACCCCAAGGATAATGTGCCTATTTGTATCACGTTTGATTAATTTTGCCTGTTCTATAAGGTCAGAAATGGAAGAACGCGTTATGTAGTCTTTTGTGTCTGCCTATTTTTACTTAGCATAATATTTTGAGATTCACTTGTATTGCTGTGTATATCAGTTTGTTGTTCTTCTTCAGTACTAAATAGTATTCTATTCTATAAATAGCACAGTTAGCTTATATACTCATCGGTTGAACCTGGCTCTGAGTTGGTTCTACCTTTGAACTACTATGATTAATGCCACTATTAACATTCTTGTATAGGCCTTTGTATAACATGTGTTTTTATTTATCTGGGTAAACATATAAAAGTGAAATGGCTGCACCATGTTGTATGTGTTTAACTTTATATGAAAATGATAAACAGGATTCAAAAGGAGTTATATCATTTTACAGTTCTGCAGGCAATGTTCCAGTTCCAGTTTTCTCCAATATTGCATAATGCCACTCTTTTTAATTTTGTCCATTCTAGTGGGTGTTAAGTAATATTGTGGTTTTAGTTTGCATTTCACTTGGATCTTATGATATTGAGTATAGTTTCACAAGTTTGTTTTATGTATGGTGTACATCTGAAACTAATATATTGTATGTTAGTATATTTTAATATAAGATCTTAGAAAAGACTGGAGAAAGTAGACAAGGAAGAAAAGAAGAAAAAGAATATCAAAGAAGTTAGGTGGATTCAGAGAAACTATGTCAGGTTATTCCCATAGTTTTGGTTTGTGTGTCTGTTATTTGTAGGTGTGTATGTGCTGAGAGTGAGGGTTAAGTAGGAAGGAAGAGAAAGAAAGAATAAAGGAGAGCAAAACTAACTTAGATTTAAAGATACTGGACTTCTTTACCATAAGTACACGAGTTCACCATTCTCTCTCAACTTAAGATAGAGAGCTTGCTCTGAAAGACCTCAGTTAACAGAATTTTCACTGACCTAAGTTTGCTCCCCAAAATAGTAGGAAGAGCCAGAATGAATCTCATTGCCTACTGCAAAAATGAATAACCTCCCACTACTCGATATATGCCAGTTTGGATTGCCCAGAATCCCTTCGCCTTTCATCTTGCTAACTGTATCCCACCTGTATGTACTCCTTTGTGAATGAAGCACAAGTACTATGTGAAAGCGAACCACCTTGTCCCTCCTCACGCCCATCAGAATTATAACACAGAATCATTTGGGGAAATGCAAATTGTAGAGATATTTTCTGCAGCCTTCTTGGAAAGATGTTTTGAATTGTTTTTCCAAGAAGTACACTAGAAGAAATAATCTTTCTTCCTACTGAATATAATTAAGTAAGCGTGTCTCTCCTGCTAGCAGCTGGACTCCATCTTTTGACCAGAAGGAAAGGTTTAGATTAAAGCTAAAACCAGTTTTAGATTAAGATAATACTGTAGAAGACAGAGAGAGAACAGATGGAAGAAATCTGTCTTTGGTAATACCATCGTGCCACTTGACCGAATCTTCTGAGACAATGATTTTCCTTCATTGTTTAAGACAATTTGAGTTTATCATTACATAAACTATGCAAAAGATTCCTAAAAAACATGCTCTTATAGAATAACAGCTTTTATTCACTCAGTATTTGAAAACATTTCTCAACAGAGAATTTCTATTTCCTTTTTTCATTCTCTTAGAGAAAAAAAGTGTAATTTGAAATCATAGCTTTTTGTCTACACAAGTTCAAGTTCAGCTATTTTCTCACCACATATGCAATTTCAGTTCTCTCAGCTAAATCTCATAGGTCTTCCTTAAAACTTTAATTGTTTTCTATGTTTTTGACACTTCCCTAATATAACTAGGCATTTCTTAATTAACACTGGTCATGTCTTCTCTCACTATCTCATTGTAAATGAACCTCCCATCTTATACTTCTCATTTGGCAAAGGTTCAATCTAAAATATAGAATGTTTAAGAGCAAATCAGATAACTTACTAAAATTACCATTTATCTTAAAAGGATAAAGGGCCTAAAGTCAAATAAAAGTAAGTTTACATAATGGAGGAGATTACTATTAGAAAACAAAAATTAAGAAGCTCTGCTAAATAGAAAATGAAAGCAGCCACTTTTATAGCTATTATTATGCACAAGGGGTGGTCAAAAAATTCATGAAATGAAGGGAAAGAAGGGCATAAAAAAACTATTATTTTTCCTCTTCAATATATTCACCTTTAACTCTAATACGCTTTTCAGATCTTTCAATAGGTTTGTTTACGCCCTCAAAAAACTGTTTTGTTTCTGCCCTCAGATTGCAGCTTTAACCTCTTTGCCATTTGTAAATTTTTTCCACTGTAGTTGTTTGTTCATATTTGGGAACAAATACTAATCAGACAAGCCAAATCTGGAATGTAGAGAGGGTGGTTTAATGTTTGGAAGCCAGTCATGAAGAGTAGCCAACACAACATTGCTCTTGTGCACAGGCACGTTGTCGTGCAAATGCAGCACCACTTTGGTCCATTTTCCTTTTTATTTCTCCTTCACAGATTTTTTTAAAAGTGTTTCAGCAGACTGGAATAGTACACTCCAGTGATTTTGACACCCTGATCCTTGCAATCGATCAGCAAGACACCCTCCGTATCCCAAAAAACAGTAGCCATGATTTTTCCAGCCAATGGTGGCACCTTGAACTTCTTAGCAGGTGATGTGCCCTTTTTATGCCACTGCATGGACTCCTGCTTTGACTCAGACTCATAATGATGAAACCAAGTTTCATCTCCAGGGACCATTCAGTTTAAAACTTCATCCTTTTTGTATTTGTAGAGGTCCAGAAACTGTTGTGAACACTCAGCATGCTGTTGTTTTTGGAAGCAGCATGAGCATTCTGGGAACCCATCTCGCACTGACTTTTGACTTTCTTAGATGCTGATGGAGAATATTCAAAATGGTTGTAGGTGAAAAATGTTCGTAGGTGATACTCCAACCATTTCTGCAAGCTGCTTTTTAGTCAATATGGCATCTTCCACCACAAGTTTTCAACTTTTTGGACAATGTATGAAGAAGTGGCCATTACAGGGCATCCTGGATGGAGGTTGTCTTCAACTGACTCTTTGCCTTGCTTGAAAAGGCTGTGTCACTTGTAAACCATGGATTTCTCAGGGCAACAGTCCCCTGAGAAATTGCTAACATCTTTTCCAAAAGGGTTTGAGGTGTTTCCCCTTGTTTTGTGAGAAACTTAATGACAACATGAAATTCAATTTTAGCCATAGTTGGGGTTTTCTTCATGTTTGACATGCTTTGGTGATATCTGAAAGAACATGGATGCAAATAGGCAGAAATTTGGCACATATACTAATAAGTCACACAATCAAACTGTGTACACTGGCACTCCCACCTCTCTGATAAACCCCATTCTGTGAATTTCTTGACCACTCTGTAAATTATAAGTTTGATTGCCTATTGGTTACTAATGAAATAAAACACATGTATTTACCAATTGATTGTATTTTTTCAACTGTCTTGAAGTCTTTTGAAATTCCTAAGTGTCTCAATACCTATCTAAAATTTGAGTGTTTAATTGGAATATGAAATTGGTTAATTTGGTGTATTTTTGTTAAAAATATGTTATGAAAAGTTCTGATAGAAAAGTAGAGCTGAAAATTTTGGCCCTAGACAAAGGCATAAACAATAATAAATTAATAGGAAACAAAATTACTAGGAAGAACTTAACTAAAGCAATGATTCATGGATTCGTAGGGGTCCGTGAGAGTCTTTCAGGTTCTAGGAACTGATCCCTTATTTTACTAATGTTATAATAGTTTATGCTTACATTTTTATTATAAATATTTCATTTGTGCAATTTAGAAAAAATAAGCTTCCTTATTATATTTAATTAAAGGTTATTTTATTTTTTAGCCATTCTTCACATAATTCATGTGTTTTACCAGTAGAATCTGGGACAGGTGGGTATAAGTCATCTACAGATTTGTCTATTCCAATAAAATAAATCTCATGGAAAAAAGAGTTGAAGGCCCTTTGCATTAGTGGTGGCCAATGCCTGTTGTAAGTGTAATGCCAGAAGAAAATTAGGAGGGAAGTTTCAGCATGCTTCTATGATTCTGTGTCTGTATGATTTTTGTGTGTGGATTTTGCATAACTTAGGCCATAGAAAGCCAATATATAAATGCATAAGGACTTAAACACTAGAGGAAATAAAATGAAAAAATTTGCTTTTTATGTATTTATAGTTTATGACTTTATCTCAGTATTAAAAGTTCCTTTGTTCACAGAAAAATATTAAAAGGTGAGAGGGACTGATATTAAATTATAAAGTACACTTTATGTATAGCATTAGATATTTGTGTGATAATAACAAAAAACTATTACAAGGGGACAAAGCCAGAATTCAATAGAAAATATATGCTAAGTGTCCTTCCACCTATGTAAATGAATTTGTGTTGAACAACTACAGTTGCTCACCTCTTGGTTCCTGACTTATTATATATAGAGAGAGTAGATGGTCAAAATGGAGAAAAGCTTTAGGAACAAATTACCTAAAGACCAACAGAATTACCTTGGTGAGTTGAAGTAAATGAAACATGTGAGCACCTCCTTTTGATAGAGAAATATATGCAAATATAATGAGGCATTCCCCAGGATAGAAATCTGACGTAGAAAAGCACTGTTCTTGTCCAGTGTAAGATAATAGATCTCCATGTTCTCTCCTCTTTCGTCCATTTCTGTATTTCACTATTAACATAAAAACATTAACCAGGGCAGATAGGAGTTCATGTCAGTAATAATAACGTGTATTGCTATAAAATTATGCAATGTATCATATGATAGCAAAGTTAAAAAAAACAGTACTTTTTCAATCAAGTTAAAATAATTAAAATATGTTTATGATAGATGTACTTTTCTGTGCATGTATGTGCACCCAATCCTGGTTGTCTTTATATTTATTGCTAGTTGTAAAATGTTATGCACACTCTTAAGGAATTCTTAGTGCTGGCATGGCTTTGCAGAAAAATGCATAAATGTGGGAAAGAGACAGTGGAGCTGACCTTGGGAGGCAACTGAAAAATGTTATTTAAAGCCAAATAGGAGTCCATAAAATTGAATGAAGAGTATAACTTGAGTAATAAGAAAATGAAGAGGAAAAGCAAGGTGAAAATAAGGAAGGGTTTTTGGGAGAGCCCATTAGCAGAAACAAATTAAAATAAACCATTAGGTGCCCAATATTATTATAAAGTAATGAGATAAATGTTCATGTAAAAATATTGTCTTCCGTTAGAATCACACTATGCTCTTAAATCTGTTCACATTTGTCTCATGCTGATCCCCATAGCAACAAATTTCCCATTAAGCAAAATTTGAAAATATAGAAGTCCTAAGTTATGAACTTCTCAAGGACAAAAATGATGTAATTTATAATTGCATATCCAGTTCTCAAAATAGCAGATGTGTGTAGCCTGTAGGGAATATTCAATATGCACCTAGTAAACAAATATGCAAGGCTGTCTGGAAAAAATTCAGCCATAAATGCCTCTATTTTTCATATTACTTGGCTGGATACTTCCTGGACAGCCCTTATATATTTAAAAAACATTATATTTTAAACAGTGTGTGGCATATTCAATATGCACAGGGAATAGTCAATATGTACTTAGTGAACAAATATATAAATAAAAACATTATATTTTAAACAGAAATTTAAAAATAATTAAAATTATAATAATTATACTTAAAATTTGATATCAAGTTCTTTCAATTTTTTACTTTTTCCTGAATTTTAGCTAATTTATTCCACATGGTTAATTTACCTTACTTTAGACTATTTATTAAAGGTAGGCATAATTTTAATTAGATTTTCAGAAAACATAAATAAAACTTTTTCAATAATTATTGAGCTCTAGTCTTCCTTCCAACATTAAATATTATAGCAAAAAGGTCTTGACTTTTGGATCCTCATTTCTGGGTTTAAAGTGATCCACCACTTAGGTCATTTTGGGCAAGTTACTTAACATTTCTGAGCCTTTAAATGGGTACAAAATAACCTATAATTATTAGTGTTAAGATTAAATGAGACAAGACATGAGATGATATATAAGTATCACTTTGTCTCTTTCTCCCTTCTTAATTTTGAGATAATTGAATGATAAGCAAGAACTGGCCTTACAGTATTCTGAAGAGGAATTTATATTTAGTAAGAAGTTACTATATTGTTTTAATCCTTTTTTGAGGATGTGTCAGAAATGCGTTATTATTGTTTTTCCTTGTCATTACCTCTCCACCCTTCAATGCACAACTCAAGGACATCATTTCCAAAACAGACTTTATCACCCTAGATAAAAGTCCTCCTTTGCGGACAAAGGTTTTCAAGTTCTTTGGGTAGATCCCCAGAAGGGGGATTGCTGGGTCAAATGGTAGCTCCATTCCCAATTTTCTGAGGAACCTCCACACTGCCTTCCACAGTGGTTGTACCAGTTTGCACTCCCACCAGCAGTGTACCAGAGTTCCTTTTTCTCCACATCCTCTCCAGCACTTGTTATTCCTTG
>PVJL010020592.1:0-11808 GCA_004026885.1 Lyroderma lyra
TGCAACAAAATGGATGGACCTGGAGATCATCATGCTAAGTGAAATAAGCCAGACAGAAAAAACAAAGAACTGCATGATTTCACTCATATGCGGAATATAAAACTGAAAGCAAAGAAAAAAAGAAATGAACAAACAAATAACCCATGGACACAATCAAGAGTTTAATGTTTATTTGGGGACGAGTGGGTTAGGGAGGGGAAATAGGGGAGGGGGTTGGAGAGGAGGGGGGAAGCTAAATATGAGGTGATGGAAAGAGATGTCACATTAGGTGGTGAACTTATTATACATCAAGTTGACAATGCACTGTAGAATTGTATGCCTGAAACCTATGTAATCCTTGCTAACAGATGTCACCCCAATAAGTCTAACAATAAAAATGAATTAAAAAAAAAAAGAAATACAGCAGGTAAATAGTATGGCCATGGTCCACCACTTCTCTTTCATTCCCAAAATTTCCAGGTCCTTCCATTTTGTCCAAAATCCTAAATTACTCCTTCAGTTATCAGACTTCTCTATTCTTTCTGCAGCTTTTCTCTGAGAGCCTGTACTATCTACCATGTTCCTTCCACCAGGAGGGTTTTCAACTCTTCCTCTTTGCCCTCCGCATTCCCTATGTCTCAGAGGCTGCATTCCTGATTTGTCTGTCCATGCAAGCTCTGGAAAATTTGTGGAGTCTATTCCTAGTTAAAACAGTTGTCACTCTGATATTACTTAAATCACTTTGTGTGTGTGTGTGTGTGTGTGTGTGTGTGTGTGTGTGTGAGCGAGAGAGAGAGAGAGAGAGAGAATGAGTGTGAATTTGCTTTCTGTAAATTGATTTTGCCAAAAATATTACCCTGAAGTAAAGACTAGTCCAGCCACGACATTGAGTAAGCAGGGTGCCTGAATCAAGTAAGTTCAAAGTTGCTTAGAGCTTAGTAAGGCATTTAGAATGAAAACAAGGATCCACAAAAACATAGACGGACCACATTATCTTAAATGGTCCCTAAAAACTTTGGTTGGCATTTGCATATGCTCATGTTATCACTTGGTAAAATCAGAGTTAGTTAGAAAGTTGATAATATCCACTACTGGTTAGTCTGATGTTGAGAAAGATTGCTACAGTACAAGTACTCATCAAGTGACAGTGAATGTGGTACAAGTAGAATTTATAGTGATAGCACTCCCATGTATGGGTGTGAGATTTTTGTGTTAATGTAGCTGGATGTTCTTTTTTTATTCATTTTTATTGTTAGACTTATTGGGGTGACATCTGTTAGTGAGGATTACATAGGTTTCAGGCATACAATTCTACAGTGCATTGTCAACTTGATGTATATAAGTTCACCACCTAATGTGACTTCTCTTTCCATCACCTTATATTTGGCTTCCCCCCTCCTCTCCCACCCCCTCCCCTTTCTCCCCTCCCTAACCCACTCGTCCCCAAATAAACATTAAACTATTGATTGTGTCCATGGGTTATTTGTTTCTTCATTTCTTTTTTCTTTGCTTTCAGTTTTATATTCCGCATATGAGTGAAATCATACAGTTTTTTTTTCTGTCTGGCTTATTTCACTAAGCATGCTGATCTCCAGGTCCATCCATTTTGTTGCAAATGGCAATATTTCATCTTTTCTCATGGCTGAGTAATATTCCATTGTGTATATGTACCACAGCTTCTTTATCCAGTCATCTGTCGCAGGGCACTTTGGTTGTTTCCATGTTTTGGCCACTGTGAACAGCGCTGCAATGAATATTGGGGTACATAAGACTTTGCATACAAAGGTTTTCAAGTCTTTTGGGTAGATCCCCAGAAGGGGGATTACTGGGTCAAATGGTAGCTGCATTCCCAATTTTCTAAGGAACCTCCACACTGCCTTCCACAGTTGTTGTACCACTTTGCACTCCCACCAACAATGTACCAGAGTTCCTTTTCCTCCACATCCTCTCCAGCACTTGTTATTCCTTGTCTTGTTGATAATAGCTATTCTCACAGGTGTGAGGTGGTATCTCATTGTGGTTTTGATTTGCATTTCCCTGATAGCTAATGAGGATGAGCATTTTTTCATATGTCTGCTGGTTATTTGTATTTCTTTGTGGGAGAAGTGTCTGTTTAGTTTTTCTGCCCACTTTTCAATTGGGTTGTTTGTTTTTTTGTTGTTCAGTCTTAGTAGTTCTTTATATACTTTAGATATTAGACCCTTTTCTGATGCATCATTTGCAAAGCAAGTAAATGTGTGTTCATAGAACTGAGGAACAGTATTTTTTTAAAGCAAGCCTTTTTTTTTATATGGGTTTTCTTGTGCTTTACTCCCTTTAATATGAGCAGTCTATTAAATACTGTGAATAATAAATTTCATGAAAATTCAAAAATAAAATACTTAAGCCAATCTCTTGGTGTTTGTGATTAAATATTTTGCTAAATGGTTCAATGTCTCTGGTATTAAAAGTTCCTCTTGAAAGAAATGTGCTTTTAAACAATATAATACTCAAAGTGGCATTCACTCCACTTGTATAAAAATATTGTACAGTAAACTTTTAAAATTATAGAATAGTCATGTTTTCAGTATTTTATGTCCTCTTTCTCTGAAATTTATTGTTAGAAAGTGGTTTATATGTACATGACACTTGTAGTATAATAACCCAAACATTTTATTTTCTAAAGACTTAGGTGATGGTAATTTGTGATTAATAAAAATATGGCCATTTTTTTATATCTTCAATAGTTAAATTTATATGACATAAACACAACTGACATTATTGTCAGTGGTACAGGTATAATGTTATCTGTATAGACATTCCTTGTTTGAGGTATATTTGCATGTACGTTTCTGCACATGAAATCCTAATTTATGAAACAAAATAACTACATATGAGTGAGTTAGTGAGGGGAAAAAGGGGAGTGGGTGGGAGAGGAGGGAGGGGAGCTAAATATAAGGTGATGGAAAGAGATAAAAACTACATACAACAACTTTTTTTAGTATATCATTTTGTAGTATATGAGGGAGGTATTTGTGCTGGAAAAAGAGGATGAAAAGGTAACAGGCAATAAATTAATGTTTACTAACCACTTTCAGTACTAATTTTTTTTTTTTTTACTTCATACCAACATATTCAGAATATACCAGCCTTTACAGGTTTAGCCTGGATACCCTTCCCTCAACTCCTGACTCATATACTAGTACTGTTCAAAAAATATCTAGCCATAAATACCTCTATTTTTCATATTACATGGCTGGATACTTTCTGGAGAGCCCTTGTATCTATTTACTTGAAACTTCAGCTTTGATGTCTTAAAGGAGACCCAAATTTAGCATGTCCAAAACCAAACTTTTCTCTTTCATTCTTAACCTTGCTATTGCAGCCATCTCCTCCAGATCAGTCTGAAACTCTAATTTTTCCCTCACCTCCAACCCACCCTAAACTGCATTGCTTCTGTGTGGTGTGTCCACTGGTGTTTTTGTTGTTGTTGTTGTTTTGCAATATCAGTTTAACCTCCCATCTGGATTATTGCAGTAAATGTCTGTCATGTTGTCCCTATCATTGCAGTCTAGTCAATAGGTGGATTAAATAATAGAAATTTATTTTTCACATTCTGAAGACTGGAAGTCCAAGACCATGATATTAGCAGGTTAGGCTTCCCTCTGTGGCCTGTCTCTTGGCTTACAAATAACTGCATTCTCTGGGTCCTCCAAACTTTTTTTTCTTTTCTAAGCATTCTTAGTGTCTCTCATGTGTCCTAATGTCTTCTTCTTATAAGGAAACCAATTAAATTGAATTCAGACCTCACCCTTATGACTTCTATTTAACTTTACCTCTTTAATGGCTGAATCTCCATATATGGTTACATTGGGAGTTAGGGCTTCAATATATGAATTGCAGCGGGGCACAACTCAGCCAATAATAGCATGACTAAATGGTTCCCTGTCTTCCTCAGAAAACAAGCAAATGTCTTTTCAGTGGCCAGCAATATAGTACTCAATCAGGCTATCAATGACACCACTTTCTCCCTAGCTATTGTGCTCAAGCAACTTGGCCTCTTTGTTGTTATTAGAACTAACAGGCACTCTCTTTTACATGGTATTCTCTCTCCTCAGAATAGTCTTTCCTTCACTTTCACTCATTTCTCAGGTTTTTACTGAAATGACACTTTCATGAGGGCTTCCTACCTAATTCACTGTCTCAACTCTTTGAACCCATCTGCACACCTTAACCTTTGTTCTTGTTTATTTTTCATCCAGGCATATATCACCATCTTTCTGAGTATTGGCATGACATATATTTTACACATTTACGTCTTTATTGCCTGTCACTGAGTTTCATAATGGCTGAGGTCTTCATTTTTTTCAATGCTATTCTCTATCATCTATAACAAAAACAAATATATTACTATAAAAGTGACAAAAATTTATGACTGTTTTGAAGGGTACACTGCTGATAGAAATCATTTATTATTTCTGGAACTTATTCGGTCTAGGCCAATAAATGACCTTCAATTTTCTCTACTTACTATTAAAAATATACTGGTTCTGGGACATCTTTCTGGCAACTGACCTTGCAGTTACTCCAAACCCATTACTATATCTTGTTTTTTGCTTGTTTACTTAGAATATGCTGAGATCAGAACATACAAATTCATAAATTCAAATATCAAGGGCTTTTCTATGAAAGCCCTTAGTTTATTCAGGTGTTAACATAAACAATAATGCTGCGAAGTGTTAGAAATTTTAAACTAAAGAAAATAATGTTCACTGAGTGTGTGTTATGTACCAGGTACTTTATAAATATATAATTTCATTGAATTCTAATAGAAATCCTCTATATCACTAGTGTTTTTACTGTCAAATCTATTGATTTGATTGTCTCATCTCACAAAAACAGCCTATGCTATTCTTTTAATATAATAGAATCTATGTTATTTTTTCTAAGTGTGCAGATTTTAAGTCTTAAGAAATTTATATCACAAAAAGTTTATCTGCTAATATAAGCTCATATTCTCATGCCTGGAAACACTTCTCTAACATATGTACATTTCAAAACAATCTCAACCTCAGAGGCTCAGTGTGAGTAGAAGCACTGGAAGGGAAGAACATGTGTGTGCCCTCAACTTGCAATTTTAAAACAGAGGTGTGCAAATGGCATTGCTCAGGAGGAGTCCTCAGGGGTTTTCAACAGTTATCCAGAATTCAGTGCAAGCAATTCATGAGAGTATGGATTTCTGAGTTTGAATCCCACCTCTCCCATTTACTGGCTGTGTGTCCTGGGTAAGCTAATTCCCTTCTCTCTAAGATGGGAAGAATAATGATGATGATAATGTTAATGATAGAGATGTCATGAAGATTAAAATAAAGTACCTGGAAACAACTTAGAATTGTGCCCAGAATCTAAAAGAGCATTTAGTAAATACCATTTTCTCCTTTGCCACTGGCATTTCTCACTTGTATAAATATGTCACAGATTTGTCTTTCTCCTGATAATGAACATTTACTTGATGTCTAATCCTTTAATAAATAATGCTAACCTAAACATCCTCATACATGTTTCCACAAAAATAGATAAAAAATACTCTAGGGTACATAGAACAAGATTTTTTGAGTTTGGGACATTTTAATTTGTTTAGATTGGAGGTGACAAAACTTTTGGGTCCCCTGGGCCACACTGGAGGAAGAATTGTCTTGGGTCACACATAAAATACACTAACACTAACAATACCTGATAAGGTAAAAAAAAAATGTCACAAAAGCAATCTCATAATGATCTAAGAAAGTTTACAAATATATGTTTGGCCGCCTCCTAAGCCAACTTGTGCCAAGTGCATCCCATGGTCCACTGGTTGAAATGACATAGTCTTGATATTGCAATAATTGGTCTCTAACATGCTTGAATCCACTTTATTGCCCTCCCAGCAGTATATAAAGGGGAATCCCTAAAAGAAATAAAATTTATTTATAAAAGATTGTGTATTTATCCTTACATGTTTAAACTTCAATCACCTTCAAAGTATTTTCTGTTTGATGCAATAAACCTATGATGTATTTTCCACAGCTCAAAACAGTTCTGTGATTTGTCCATTTTTTTATGTCATTACTTTTACTGTTGTTTGGAGACTTTTTACTTTTCAATTATATGTAACATACAATATTATAATGGTGTTAGGTGCACAGCACAGTAATGTGTCATTTATATAACTTACTAAAGCCTATGTCCAATACCTCTGGTTCCTCTCGAACATCACACAAAGTTATTACAATGTTATTGACTATATGCCCTATGCTGCAAAAATTTGTAGATTTTGATGCCTTCTAGTGTTTCTGACAATCTTATTTCACCTCTTCCAAAACAGCGAAACATTCCCCTGTGTGGACAAATTACATTCAGGGAAAGAAACAAACAAAAATGTCACTCAGGGAGAGAACAGGTGAATAGGGAGTGTGGATCATGGAAGTCAGGATGTTTTTAGTCAGAAACTGCTAAAAACTCAGCACGATATGGGTGAGCATGTTGTCATGCTACACATTGTTTGTGTAAATCACCCATCATGAAATGGCAAATATATTTAAATAGTTCAAAATACTAAGCCAAAGGTAGTCTCTCACAACAATACCAAGTGGTGCACTGATGTAGATGAGTTAATAGAACACTCACCTAGCGAGGGAAATTTGTACAAGGACTGAAAAGATTGCACCCTCCAGAAGATAATTTCACTTCTTTTAGTCCCACTTCGTATAACTGTCACCCTCATTTGATATTGTCAGGCTTTATAACTGGACCTATTGAATATGTGTAAAATGACATCATCAAATATTCCATTTTCATTTATCTAATTATTGTTGTTTCTAGTACAGGAATATGTACTCCTCCAAAAATTCATACTTCTGCTAAGGTTAAACTTGCTCATCTATACAATTAAGTGAAAAGGTGAATATAACATAAAAATCTGTCATAAAGTATTTACATAATAATATAAGCAATTATCTTACCTTATTTTAATGCTCAAAAGCATAGATAGATGAAGGTCTTTGCTCAGAGGAGCTGGTGAATGGGTTTATAGGGTAGAAGTTATGTCTTCTTCCTCTCAGAGCCTTGGAGCTGTTTAGAGCCAAGGCTTCAGAAGAAAAAAGAAGCTAGCCTTCTCAAAAAAGGGAGAAGGGTTTGACATTCTAAGTAGAGAAAAAATTGGGAGAAAGAAAGGACAGAGATGATGGGAAAAAACAAAGAATATGTGCTAACATAGTGATGACAGAAGGATTACACTTCTTGACATTCTTTCTCAAAACCTCCAAATCTTGGAATGGTTTTAAAACTCACAGAAAGTTTAATATGAGTGGTTGCTCTATAAAAACAGTCAAATGTGCATAATGTTCCTTTTAGGGTGGTTTAAGGGCCAGAAAGAAAGACAGGTATATTACTATCATGAAGGAACACTGATGGAAAAACTTGGCCATTGCTTTAAATTTTATGGCTTTGTGCTGTACACAAAAAACATGGTCTCTGGCCCTCACCTAGAAATGCTCACTGTATCAAAAGTGGTTCAGCCCACAAATGTTCTACCACCAGCCCCCAAATCTGAACCTACTACTCTGTATCTCCTCAACCAATCACACAGACAAGTTTCAAAGGTAAGTCTCAACATTGACAAGACAGTAAAATAGTGAGCTTTCAAAAAATAGGGTCAATCAGCAGCTGGAAAGTGCTGAGTTTACAGATAGGTAAAATTGAAGTACTGATACTCGAAGAACCACTGCCTTCATTCATCTCTATGTTCACAGACTCTATATAAAAACTCCTACTACACATAAGAAGGGGAGACACTTAAATGACTCTATGGGTTCTATGCATGAAAACTCCAAGAGCATATCAAGGGATACCACACTTTTCACTGCCCCACCTGCTCAATACTTTTCTACTTCAACACTGAAATGAACACACTTCTCTGATTTATTCCTTTATGTCTTACTGAAAGACATTTCAGAACTCTCATTGTGATACTACCAATTTCACTTTTTCTCACTACCTTCGTTGATCCCAGGATTTCATACCTTGTGTTTCAAGATCTTGTTTAAAGCAAGCAGGTTAATGGTATGGAGTTTAATTTAAAGAGAATTAAGACCTAGTTTCTGTTCCAAGGTGGTCCTATCATCAACTATAGTATGTTAGTTTGGGCCCTTTAATTAAAAAAAACTCAAAAGAGAAAAAAAAAAAGAATCTGTCCCTGAATTCTTATTTCAAGTGAAGTTCCATTACCTCCTCTAGGGTAGATTGTGAAGCTTTATTACCCTCTCAAGAAAGTGGAGAAAGATGAAGAAATTATATGAGAGAATGCTAAGCTCTTAAAATGCTTGAAAAGCCACTTCTTTCAATTTCACTTACAGCTACCCTGTGATATACAAGCAAAACCAAGGAAAATGACACCAAATGATTACCTGTAAGAATTACAGTTGTCACCTCCAATCTGCTAGCACAGAGTGCTGTACATAGTCTTAAAAAAGAGTTAGTAGAAATATCTTTTGTATCTGTGGGATGCATGATTGCTGTATTTGTGAAAGGAGAAGCATCTTACTTACCAGAAACTGAGTTCTTCCTTTTTTCCCTTTTAGTAATGGAGACTTTCCTGGAATGATAACTTCCCTGACATTGCAAATTTCAAGCTAATCATTTGGTCCACTGTCAGCTCAAAAAAATTTTCAGTCTTTTGGAAGCATAAATATGAAGGTACTTGAAAATAACCCACCACCTGAGCTTGAGGACCTCTCAATGCAAGCTCCAGGCTAAAATCCTAGTAATCTTTTGCCACTGCCTCTAGCTCCAAGCCAGAAGCAAGAAGAGAATGACACTTATGATGATAGTAAAATCAAAATTTCAAGCCTCTGGATGCCTACCAGATCCCAATGGTAAACCAAATTTCACCATACTTTCTTCAGAAATAGATGCTCACCTATATTGATGAACCTAGTTCAGAGGAGCTACCGGGTTCTGAAAAGGATCACCAGGAATAGAATATCTTGAATCTTCAATACAAGAAAATCCTGGAAAATGGGAATGAATCTGGTGATAGCTTGACAGTCACCACAAAAATGTTTAATTGTATCTTCCTTTTCCAGCTCTTCACTTCCTTCTATGCCCTTGATCAATTCAAAGATCTTAGGCTGATCCCAGGCAAAGATTTCACAGGTATCTTGTTGAATCAGATGCAACTAAACTAAAGTGTAATAAGGACTCTCTTAGATCAAGCCAAGAAGAAAAGACATAAATACTCTGAGCCTATCAATGGTGGTCTCATAATCCAGCCCAATAATCTAGAATACCTTTCAAAGAAAATTTCATTATGTTCAGTATTGTAACCAGAGACAGGGCTTCTATAAACATTGCCTAGTAGTCCAATGACAAACCTTAGAATGCTATTTCTGGCAAAGTCAGTAAATCTAAGAGCTTTGGAAGGTTATAGGCCAAGAAGACTAGAAAAAAAAACTACAAGAAAGCAGAAGAGTGTAAGGAGCTAGGAAATGAAATAAATGAAAGAGGAGCCACACCACTCCAAGGATGAATCAAATAAAGAACTTACCTGAGCTTGTGAAAACACTTCAAAAAAGCTTGGAAGCTGCCTAGACATGCAAATGCTACAGTCTTTGAAAGTGTGTTTCATGCTTTAGAAAAGACTCTTGATAACAGAACTACACCCCCTTCCTTCCAGGCACTGGAAACCTCAAGCAACCCAAAGCCTTTACCCATCCCCACCTATCAAATAATACCTAGACAACACATATGAGGGCAAAAAAACGGAAAAAACTGAAGTTGAATTACAGAAACCATATGGCACAGCTAAAAAGAAAGTTCATTTTCATTGCGGAATCAGCTGCCACCTCCCATGAAGTTCAAGTCCATGTTTTGCTTTAGCAACCTTGGACAACCACAGCCTCACCCTTTTTCTTGAAGCTTCCCTTTTCTGGTATTATATCAGCCTGATATGACTAACTTTTCCCAGCCTGATTCTACTAACTCAGCTCAATCTATTGCAGTCAGTTTATTCGGGCTGCCTCCTACATCATTGACAGGTACTGCCACGCAAACTTGGCCAATTCTCAACAACCTATCCTGATCAGGTTTGATGATCCCTATCCAGCTTAGCATCCCTCAATCTGCTGCTGCTAGTGCTGCACATCATCGTGCACTTGTGTTCAACATGAACCCGATCCCACTGCTGTGGCCTATGTCCAGTTTCTACCCAAGCATAACACTCAGTATCTACTACAATTTTTCACCAAAAAACAAATTTCATGGAGATAACCCAAAGTTCCTGGCAGTCATGTCAATGTGCATCAAAACAGAGTAAATGCCAGAGCACCAGGCCATGAAGAAGAAGTCTCTATGAGAGTGTGAGAATCCTGCCAATATCCTCTCTTTAAAAAATCTCTCTTATTCTTTGAATGGGATTGAAAAGATGGACATTTCCCAATACCACAGCTATGTAATATAAGAGACAGGCTAGGATAGCTGTTACTATTTTGAATGCCAACTATTTCCCATAGATATTTGTCTATTTATTCTGATAGATTTAAGAACAATAAAACTGAAACCCTGGACATAAGAGACTTAATAGCTAAATAATAAAGACTTCTTTAAATTTTTTGATGCTCTGAACATTGGCTTGTCCTTCTTGAGGGTGGGAATCCAAGGTTAATTTAGGAAGAATTGGAAATGAGAGGGAAGGGTGAGAAATGCAGGACAAGAAGTGAGAAAAGGGGAAGAAACTTCATTCAGGGCAAGAAAAACCATGAGGGGCAAATTTCATGGGTTTCTACATATAAAAAAGAAAGAGGGTATGGACAGGAGCAAAAAGCAGGGTCTGAGGTTAGAATTAGAAGAACATAATTTTCATATAGTTAGAGAGGGCAAGGATGAGTCTATGTTTAACAGGAGAAATGTAAAAATGTTCATGTAAAAGCTAGATTTATGTCATATTAACAGAACATACCTGTTCTCAAAAAGCTTCAGGGGTTTTAAAGAAGACAAGATGGCGACTGGAGAAGAGGTTCCTAAAGCCTCTCCCAGAAGACACAATTGAACGGCCATCCAGGAGCCAAGAAAGAGGACCCTGAGTGACAAACCGGCTGCTGAGAAATCCACAAATCGCAAGTAAACACCTGAAGGCTGGCGAGAAGGGGGCGAGTCGGGGAGAGGGAAGGGAGGAGAGACGGACCACCCAGGATCCAGACGCGATCCCTGCTGACTATTCGGAGTTGTGCAGTTTGGAGGAGGGGAGAGAGACTGGGGAGCTGGGGACTGAAGGAGTTTGGGAGCCAGCCTCTGGAACTTTTGAGTGGTAGAAGGGCTGAGCGAGGACTCTGAACTGCAAAGATAACACCCCAGCTCTAAGCCCCCTGGAGACCTACACAGGGCTGCAGTTCCTGTTCCCAGCCTGCTGCAAAGGTGACCCTTCTGTCTCAGGCCACGCCCACAGCTTTGGACTTATGGAGCGGGCAATTCCTCATGCACCCCAGAGTTCCGAAAGCAGTGTGAGCCTTTAGACAGCCAGGTACTGAATCAGGACTGGGAAGACTGATTTTCCCCAGCAAAGGGCCGAAAGTCTTTTGTTGGCCTCTACCCAGGATATATGCGCATAGCCTCCAAAAGCAGTAGGAGATCAGAAACAAGAAACAAACAGCCCCCTCTCCCCCAAAACTTGACCCCCAGCGCCACCTAGTGTCTGCCCTACAGCAAGACACCACAAAAGCAATAATCTGGGCAGTGAACATAAAGCCCTCCTGTCAAAGAGGAAGAACCCAGCGGACAGGATGAATTCCTTAAAAACTAAAACTCCTCAGAAAGAAC
>PVJL010020593.1:0-11880 GCA_004026885.1 Lyroderma lyra
CTGCCGTCCCCACGTTTGCTGGGACGTGAAGAACCGGCTCCTCAGGAGTCAGCCGCGCGCTGAAACCCGGTGCCAGGCCGGCGCTTCTGCTGGACGGGACGCGCCTGGGCAGACGGTCTGCTGTCGGCCCTCGAGAGCCGTTGACCTTCAGACTGCACAGGGACAGACGCAGCCGGCGGCACGGCCCAAGGGGCTGCGGACACAGAGTGCCTCCCCGTGCCCGTCGTCCTGCCCCTCCAGGGTCGCGGTGCCACCGTGCGCGGTCCAGGAACTCGGCCTGCGTCCTGCCCGCCGCTGCTTGGCGTGGACGCGGGTGCCGACGTGAGTGCGCCCAGGCTGCGGTGGCTGCCTCAGTGTCAGCAGCAGCAGGAGGTCACACGGGACGGGGTGTGGTCGCGGAACGCTGGTGTCCAGCACGCCCCTGTCGGAGGGACAGGCACGGCCCTGGGTCCTTGCAAGCCCACGAGCAGCTGCAGCTTCGGGGCGGGGTGGGGGGGTGCTGACACCCGCAGCGTCACGGAGCCTCGGGGCTGGGAAACGCCATCCTGACGCCCTCGGCGGCCGAGACGGTCTCAGCCGGGAAGGTGCGGACAGGCGGGCCCTCGGCTTTCTGCTCCACGTGACACACGGACCCGGAGCCTCATGTAGTGCTGGTGGCCGTGGCGGACGTTCACGGTCATGCTGGGCACCGCCCGGACTCGCTGCCGAAGCCCCTAAGGAACCACGTACGTGTCTAAGGCGCTCGGTGTTGGAGTGGGTGTCAGCTCTCGGATTCATCCAGAACGAACCAAGGAGGCCGGTTAGGAGAAAGCCGGAAACAACGGAGCGTTAATGCTGACAGTGCTCTCATTCCCCCCGAACCCCAACACCACCTCCGGGGCGGGCCGAGCCGGCCGGGACACGGGGACAACGCGTGCTCACCTGAGTGGCGCGGTGGCCACCGCCCGCGCCCGTACCTCCGGACGTCACCCACCACGGCCATCACAGCCGTCTCCTGGGTGTTTAAGGGAAAAGACGCAGCTGTCTCCAAGCCGACTGCGTGCTGTTTTGTAAACGTTGTTAGAAAAGGTGTCTCTGTCCCTGCCCAGCAGTGCAGCTTTGCACGCTTCTGTGCAACCTGGGCCGCAGTCAGCAGAACCGGCCGTGGGCCTGCGCCGGGCCTGACGCCACGAGGCCACACACTTGCGCAAACAGAAGAAAATAGGCTCAGAGACACAGCAGGCTGTCACCGTGGCGGTGGGGTGGCCGTGCGCTGAGGTTTCCTTGTCTGCAGGCAGCCCGCCTCCCTCGTATTTAAATCGGCCGTGAAGACCCTTGTCGTCCCCCCAGGCGCCCGCGTGCAGCGAGTTCAGCAGCAGCAGGAAGGAGCCGTGGGGACGGCACTGGCGTTCGTGCGTCTGCCCGCAGTGCTGCTGGGTCTCTGCTCCGGGCAGGGGCTGGAGGGTGGGAAGCGCCGCTCAGAATCCCGCAGGTGCGCATCCGTGCACGTCCGGGGCCACCTGGGAGGCCCGCGTCTGGGGTCACCTAGGGACCTCCCCAGAGGCCACCTGGGGACTGGCTGGGAGCCCGGGGAGGCCCCCTTGGCGGGGTCACACGTGTGAGTGTACATACATGTGTGTGTGTGTACACGTGTGTGTACACGTGTGTGTGTGTACGTGTGGATTTTATTTTTTAGGAAAGCAAATAGATAAGTGGCTCTCGTGATCAGAGCTATTTTACAAGTGTAATTAGCATATTTTCTATCCAATAAAGTTTCTCACATTTTCTAGAGATTTACAGGAATAATTACACAGTCAAAGGTGCAAGTCGTCACAGCATTCTTCCGTGTTTATGAGGCACAAGCCGTGTGGCGTGTCACTGAGGTTGTGGACTTACTTTCACGAGTTCCCTGCAGCCGCAGGACGCGCTGACCAGTGAAAGTCCCTTACAAATGAAAAACCTTGAAGCGCACTGTGGATCGTGTCGCTCCTTCGGTCCCTGGGAGACCCTCTCGTTAACGGTGAGGTGGGAACGCAGGTCAGGTGCAGCGGCCACCGGGTGGCCCTCCGCGTGGTCATCCGAGCGTTTCCATGGCACCGGTCCCCCAGCTGTCCACAGAGCCGCCCGCGCGGCCGCCCATGGTGCCGATAGCCAGGACTCCGCGGGGTTCATGTCCTCCACTCCTGCTGTCAGCCGGCTTCTCCCGGGATCCGGTTCACAGGGGCCATGACGGCCGGTAGCCGGGTGGGCGGGGCCGTGCAGCACACAGATGACTGGGTGGGCGGCGTCATGGGGACACGGAGCCTGCCCAGTCACATGCACTGGCGAGCTGGCCGGCCCCTACGCGTGGCGGAAGGTGAGGGGTGGACTCAGCTCCGGTGAGGCGGCCCTTGCAGCCACTCATGGTCGCGGGTGGGGGTGATGCGTCAGGGCAACGAGGGGGCAGAGCAAGCCGCCGATCGCTGTCCCCTCCCGGGCTACAGGTCCCGTCACAGCGTCCCTAGCTGGAGGAGCCTGAGGCCGACGTCCTGGTGTGACAGCCCCGCACAACAGGCCCCGCGCTGCACACTCCAGAATGCCTGACCTGTGACCCCACTCGTTCCCAGCCATCCAGCACAGGTGTGTGGGGGGTGAGTGAGATTCCAGACCCTGTGGGTGGACCTGAGCCCCATCAGGAGGAGCCCCCATTCTGGGGGACCCTGATGCTGTGAGGAACCAGCGGGGTCTCCCCACCCCGGCGTCCTGGGTCTCTGTGTGCAGGATCGCAGCGTTGCTAAAGGTTGGGGGACGTCTGGTTTGTCTGTGGGCAGGTCAGCTTGCAGGGTGGTGGGGTGGAGGCCCCGTCACTCGTGCACACGGTGCGGCCCGGGCTGCACCAGGGAGCTTTCCTACAAGACGTTAAGTAGCTGTCTCTCCCCATGGTGTTGGGGGCCCAGTCGGGACCTTCAGCAGGGACGGCCGCGAGCGTCCCCCACACTGTCTCCAGTTGAAGGCCTCACAGGCTTCTTTGAAGTGAGGAGTTTCAATATGCACGTGTGCTGCAGCCGGCGATGAAGCCCCAGGAAGAAACTGGGAAGATGCTTCATTTCCGCCGTGGGGGACCCCTTCCGGTGCAGTTTGTAGGGCGCTCCATGTCCCGTTTCACAGCGTTACTACCTGATGCAGAAGTTGCGACTGATCCCGGCTCCCGGCTCCCGGCTCTGAAACACTACACTTAAAAGCAGAACAAACACGAAACGCAAATAACCCAGCAAACCTGGTGATTCAGGCACTCTCCTTCCTTGACGATGAGCGAATTTAATCAACAAATATTTTTTCTCCAAGTGACGATGCCATTTGCACACTAACGAAAAGATGAACGGTATTTTACAGTTCTTCCGTTCTGCCCAGTGTTTAGCCACAACATTAAGAGCACAGTTTCTCTTTTGTGTGAACATGGATGCTTCGCAGGTCCCGCTCAGGTCCCGCACGTGCCCGCTGCTGTCCTTGTGGGCTGCTGTTTGAACAATGAAAACGAAATTTCAGGACTGAAGTTAGGGCTCCAGAACGCACATCTCCCCTTGCGGGCGCTGGGCTCTGATGGTCAGGCAGCCGCACGAGAGCAGCACACACCTGCACGTCTGAGGCGAACGCCCCACGCCCTGCTGGCGTAGACCAGAGGCCCATCTCTGGGCGCACGTCCGGATAGGCGCCCCCACCCTGGGAGCTGCACTTCCCCCCCGCTGGATGGGAAGGAGCGTGGTTGCCCCCGTGTGTTCAGAGCAGGTGCCTCGTGGGCAGGACTGCGTGAGCACATGGCCTCGCGGGGAGCGTGCGCGCGCCCGCTGACGACGTGGCCTCGTGGGGAGTGTGCGCGCGCCCGCGGACGACGTGGCCTCGCGGGGAGCGTGCGCGTGCCCGCGGACGACGTGGCCTCGCGGGGAGCGTGCGCGCACCCGCTGACGACGTGGCCTCGTGGGGAGTGTGCGCGCGCCCGCGGACGACGTGGCCTCGCGGGGAGCGTGCGCGCGCCCGCGGACGACGTGGCCTCGTGGGGAGTGTGCGCGCGCCCGCGGACGACGTGGCCTCGCGGGGAGTGTGCGCGCGCCCGCGGACGACGTGGCCTCGCGGGGAGCGTGCGCATGCCCGCTGCTGCCCGGGTAGAGACACTGCGGCGGGCTCCAAGAGGCGGCCCCGCGTCTCCCCGGCCTCATGAGCAGCATGCGATGCGTTCGTGAGCGCTTTGGGTACAGAAGAAAACCCAAGCAGTAAAAATTACATAGATCTACTAAAATTGGAGGTTTCATAGCCAAACATGAATAGAGAAAGAGCGTGTATTGATTTGATACCAACAAAGAAATGGGTTACGCGCGTGGTGGGGGGGGCGCTTTCCCGTGATTGACTCGCCGGGTCCTCTGCGGGGCGGGGGGAGTCGTCTCCCGGATCTGCAGCTCTCGGCAGCTGCTGCTCAGCGCTGAGAAGTGCATCCGCCTGTCAGGGAGATGCTCAGCCTGGGCTTGAAGAATTTAACAGCTTCCTGGGTATCAGACCCGGGCTCGTTGGTGAGAAGCAGAAGAATCAGGATTCTTCACTCTTTGGCAACACAGCGGTGTCTGAACACAGGAAACGCGGTTCCCGAACGTCTTGGTTAGGGGATGTGAAGCGTGGGGTTTGCCCTCTGAGACCAGCAGGTTTCCATCCTGAGCTCAGTCGGCCCATTTCCCCGTCAGAATCGCAGATTGGAGGGCCACCGGGCGTGAGGGCAGGAGCCTAGCGAGAACCTCGCAGCTGGTGATGGGAGCGAGAGAGGACGCGCCCCACGGTTTCTGGCCACCTGTCACTCTCTCTTCCTTGCTGGTCTGTGGGCAGCTTATTGATGATCGCGTGTTGTCACCACTACGATATATAAGTACAGCTTTCTCAGTACGGTAAAAGACCCAACATTCCTCTGTCCATCCATCCGTCCATCCTCCATCCTCCATCCATCCATCCATCCATCTTTGTATTCAGTCGACAGACGCATTGCAGGGCTTGTCATGTTCTGAGATAGAATGATAAAAAGACGGGAAAGTTTCCTGCCCCTGCCAGGTTAACAGCTTAGTAGATTGCACAATTAATAAACAATTAGAATAACCCAGAAATGCATGCCAGTGGGAGACCAGGGCCCTGAGAGAGCCTCGGGGTGGATGGGACCTACCTCTGCCCAGCAGATCAGAGAGTCCCAGGGTCCCCGGAAGCAGAGGCAGACCAGGAGGGACTGTGATGACTGAAGGGCAGGAGGTGCTTTCGGAGACGTGCCCGAGGCTCCTGGCCAGACAGCGACTGTGCGGGGGCAGCAGGGCTCCTTTAAGTGCACATCGGGGACTTGGAGGGAGGATGTGGTTTTAAGCAAGGGACAGACACGGTCACATTTGTTTTCTAATAAGAGCGTCCTGGGCGGGAGACGGTAGGGACTCAGGGACACTGGCAGCTGTTTGGACAAGGAGGTGGGTGGTCTGGGCTGAGGCCGTGGCAGCGAAGATGGGGCCGAGTCACCGGCAGAGACATTTAAGGGACAGTGACCATTCCAATGTGGAAGCCAGGAGGGGGTGATTCCCAGGTTTGAGCGTGGACCACCGAAGGGGTGGTGACTCAGATTACTGACCGAGGGCACAAGCGGCAGGAGGCTTGTGGCCATCCGCACGGAGGGTCTGGCAGGAAGCGCAGCGGTGGGGACAGCAACTCGCAGTCCTCAGAGGACATCACACTGAGGAACAGCACCAGCAACTGTGAAGAAACTCTTGTTGTAGCTCTGACAGTATTTGTCCTGTGTTTGCACAACGGGGAGTTTGTCTGGATCGAGGGCACCGTGCCCATCGCCGAAGAGCTGAGCCTGTGGGCGTGGGGCCCCCCAGGCCGTGCGTACCCCCCCGCTCTGACGGGCACAGGTCGGAGAACTCGGAAGACGCGGCGTGTGTCGTGTTTGCAGATTAACCCAAGTGAATCGGCCTCTAAAGCGAAGCCTCCTGCGTTTTGAGACGTGACCGAAAGCACCCCCCCCCCGCGCCCGCCCCAGAAAAGGCGCCGTGTGCATTCGCGTTACCTTGGGCTCCTTCGAGAAAATTAATTTCCTTGGGGTGCAACCAAGAGGAATTAACAACACAAAAGAAGCACATTTGCACATTTTGAGTGGAGTGACTTTGATGGATTCTATGAAAATTTCCCCCGTTTTTGGCTAAATTCTCTGTGTGCCTCATTCCACAGTTGTGGTGGAGGGAGGCTGGGCTTGGCGAGTCCTAGTTGCGTGCAGAAGGGTCGCGTCACCCGCTCTCACGAGCCCACGTAGGACAGCACTTGGTACTGCGAGCTGGGATCTCCTAAGACGTACAGAGCGTCTTTGGAGCTAAGCACAGCTTGGGTAATGCTGGCATGCCTGTGTGGTCGCAGACATTCAAACAGCACCATCTCTGATGTGTTCATTCTGTCCCCAAGAGAGACGGTCGTCACAGGCGGAATGCGAGGGGAGAGGAATGCTTCTCCTCAGTTACGCCATTTCTCATAGATTAGCGATTGTCAGCAACCGGGACGAAGGCCAACGCGTCTGAGTCGCCCAGGCGCGCAGTGCGCAGCAGGCCACGGCAGGCCTGGGGGCAGGGCAGGCCTCGAGAGGACTTCTAACCCACGTGGTTCTGCAGACGTGGTCTCCTGGCGGTACACCGATTGGCTCCTAAGAGGTGCTTGAGCTCTGGCAGAGAAGGGCCAGCCAGCTTCCGAGTCGGATCCAGCGTCAAGGCTCTGAGTCTGAAACAGCTGGCGTCTCATGGCGCAGCCGGAAGGCTGGCGCGCCCTGGGCTCCGGCTGGCTAGGAGGCCTGTGGCTGCACGTGGATGCTGGCCGTCAGCGCGCCGAAAGTCCCGCCCGTTAGCAGGGCCGTATTCTAGTCCCCTGGCAGCTGAAGTCGTAGGTCGGCCAGGCTCCCAGCCTCTCGTTGAGTCACCCGTGTGCCCGGTCACCTCGGTACCCATATGCCCAGGGGCCAGTGCCGGGGCACCGTGTCTCTAAGTCTCCTCAGCACGTACATGAACTCTCCGTGGCGATCCCTCACCAAGAAAATGTCACCTTGCATAAAAAGGCAATTTGGACAGCACAAGGTGACACCTGCACTGAAAATTCCGGATACACGCACCTTGGCTTCTTGTAAGCTAGCGGCTCTGAGCCTCGCCGCGCCCTAACGGCTGTGTCACAGGCCAATGACGAGCGTGCACCTGTGCGCTGATCCGGCCTCACAGACGACACAGCCCCTGACACGGACACATCGACCTCTTCGTGTGGCGTCCCCTGGCCGCAGGCGCTGGCTGTGGCAGCTGCCCCGGCTTAGTGGGTTTGCTTCCAGAGCTTTCCATGGTGCGGACCAGGAGGCGCAGCCGTCGTTCCGTGGAAGCCCCTTCCGCTCCCCTCCGCTCGGATGCGGACAGACACACCTCTCGCCTTCAGCTTTCAGACATTCCTGGGGGGTGCGTCCCCCCTTTACACTGACCCTGCTGCTTTCAGCACCTTTAACACCGAGTTGCTCATTGGATCCAGAAACTCGTTGATGAAAACTGCTATTAAAGATTTCTCTCCTACCTGATTTCTTTGGTAACTTTCAAAACCGGGGTTATACCACACCAGTAAACAGGCAGACGCGGACGCAGCTAACTTGTTTCTCCCCGTTCTCTCCAAAAGTGCAGATGCGTCACTACCCACAAATGCTTCTGAGTCCATACAGGTTTTTCTTGAAAACAACAGAATTACACTAAAATGTTCTTGCAACTTAATCACGCGTCATGGACATCTCATCGGCTCCGATGTCACGGTCTGCCTTGTTCTCTTTAGATGGTGGCAGGCGAGTTCACGGCAGGCTTTAGCCCTAGTTTATTCTGCCCTTCTCTGTCGGGGGCATTTAGGCGGGCCGACCCCAGGACGCCTGCTCGTGCGCGCGGACCTGACCCCGTGCCCAGGTTTGTACCAGGGAGGTGACGTCCTGCTGGGTGGAGGGCAGCCTCACTCAGCACTTACTCAGGGTCTCGCCAAGCGACGATCGGCGAGCTGTTCTTCCCAGCAGGCGTGGAGGTGACCGGCCTTTCAAACTTTTGCCGGTTCCATTGCTGAAAATGTGTTATTTCAATGTGCGTTTTGCAACCGCTAGCAAGTCTGAGCATAGTGTACGTGTCTTTGACGACTCGTGCTTCTGCTGTGTGACTCGCTAGCTCTGGTCATGACCCTTTCCCAACTGGGTTGTCTTTTTCTCGTCAGATTTCAGAATGTCTTTCTATTTGAGGCAAGATCAACTCTTTTTCTGTCAAAGATTTCAAATATTTTAGCTCAGACTGTTGCTTCATTGCTCACTACAATATGGTGCCTTCGACTACATAGAAATGTTTACTTTTTATGCAGCCAAACCTGGTAATTTCATGGCTTGTTTATTTCCCCTGTTATTTAAAAAATTCTTCCTCGTTTTAAAATGGTAGTCACATAAAGCTGTACCAGTGTATGTGCAGCTTTTTAAGAAATGTTTGCCTTTACTCCATGTGACATGCCTATTTGTGTATGTTCTGCGCCAGTCTGTCTGTATTTGCTCCGACGTGGCTCCCGGCGTGGCTCTCCCAACGTGGCTCCCTGATGTGGCTCTCCCTGACGTGGCCCCCAGGAGGCTCTCCCAATGTGGCTCCCCGGGGTGGCTCCCCAGCGTGGCTCTCTGTTGTGGCTCTCTCTGATGTGATCCCCAGTGTGTCTCCCCAGTGTGACTCTCTGGTGTGACTCTTTCTGACGTGGTTCCCCAATGTGGCTCTCTCAATGTGGCTCTCTGATGTGGCTCCCCCACGAGGCTCTCCCAACATGGCTCCCCAATGTGGCTCCCCAACATGGCTCTCCTGACGTGGCTCCCTGACCTGCTCTCTGACATGCCCCCCTGACGTGGCTCCCTGGCGTGGCTCCCCGGCGTGGCAGGCATGCTGATGAGTGAAGCCATCTTCCCTCACAAAAAGACAGTGTCGTCTCTATCACGTGTTCACCACAGATGTTTGGAGTCACTCCCTTCATCTGGGCTGGGTTTTCTTTCTATTTCTGTGCCAGTTCCATGCTGCTTTGATTACTACAGCTTTATAGTGGGGTTTAACTATCAGCAGGGCACAAGCTTTCATTGTTTGACCATCATCACATATTTATTTTTCCAAGTGGACTTTAAATAAACTTACCCACCACAGATTAGTAGCCCAGGCGTCTTTCAGTCCCCTCTTCTCCTCTGGATCTGCTGTGGCTTCCCACGCTTTCCAGTCTTGCTCTTTGCTGATTTACGTCTGTAGTTTCTGTGTCAGTGTTGCGGCTGCTAACAAAAATGAGCTGTTAATTTTGCCCCCTTTCTATGAGCAGGTAATTATACCAAGTCCTTTACGGCATTACGGAATCATGAGCATGTAATTCTGTGACAACACACGGTAGGTGACATTTTAGGTGAAGTGTTCACATTGCTGTCTACCTCATGCAAGACATTCACGTCCGGGTCCGGGGTTACTTCCGCCAGACCTGTGTTTTCTTAAATACAACGACGCACCTCATGGAGTTCTCCCCTGATTTTAGGTTAAGAGTTCCTCCTGTTTCCTAGGAAGGAACCATTTCACCTGCGAATGCGGCGCGCGTCCTTGAACGCTTACGTGACGGCGTCGGCAGTTAACGCGCTGGAGCCGCCTAATAATCTGACGAAGAGGTGACGTGACGCACATCCTTTTCCCTGAACTTAATGCAGTGCTTGCAGTATTGACCATTTACCTTGACCTCCGCTGTGGAATTGTGGCAGCCTTTTGTGCATTCTCTTTATTGAAAACTGCCACAGAATATTATCTATTACTTTTCCATCATCTATTAATATTTCAGCGTATTGGCTTAATAAGTGATGCTGATGATTTCATTTAAATAAATACAAAAGACATGGAGCCGCGCAGCGGAGCTATGGGAGACCGTGATTGTGCCAGAACACTCCCCACTGTTTCCACGACACCTCCAACACGGGCTCTTCTGCCTTGGGCCCGGCTCCGTCCTTACAGTGCACGCAGGGAGCCGGGCGTGCTGGCGGCGCCAGGCCCGCTTGGCATTACAGGGTTGGAAGCAAAGGGTTCACCGACGTGTTGGAACTGGTGAAATGGGAGCAAGCCCCAGACCTGGTGACTTTTCTGGTTCCCACCACTGTCTTCTTACCATCCAGAAGGGGAGGTATACAGAGAGAGAGAGATTTTCCTAACTAGAAGCTTTGTGTTACTTTCCAGTAAAAATAATTCTTACGTGCACGACGTAATGCAAGCACCCAGCACGGGCGTTAATACAGTGATTCCGGAGCGACGCCCACAGGCTCAGGGACTTACGTAACACCGTGCAGCTGGTGAACGAACACGAATTAGACCTTGGTCTCGGACTCAGGAGTCCCAGGCCTCCCCAGTACGTCGCTGAGCGAGCATGCTCCGTCGCGCCGATGCAGGAAGTTTAGCCCGCTGGTCAGAGATGTGAGCACAACCTCTTGCGTCTCCATCTTACCTTTGCTCCGTGGGGCCCCCCGGGGAACACCCCACAAGCGCACACTACTGATGTTTGAACGACACAGCTCAGTCTCACAGATTCTATGTTGAAAGGAGGAAAGCAGACACGAACATGTGCACGTTGTGTGCTGCCATTGTGTAAAGCTCAAGAGCGGCAGCACCAATGCGTGTCAGTAGAAGTCAGTGTAGCGGTGACTTCCTAGGGAGTTTGAAAGAACATTCTGGAATGCTGACGGTGTCTTTTGGTTGCAAGTTCGCTAGACTGAGGTCCGCAACCCCTGTTAGGGACCACACAGCAGGAGGTGAGCGGCAGGTGAGCGAGCAAAGCTTCATGTGTACTTACAGCGGCTGCCCATCACTCGCATCACCGCCTGAGCCCCGCCTCCTGTCAATCACCACCTGAGCCCCACCTCCTGTCGATCACCGCCTGAGCCCCGCCTCCTGTCGATCACCGCCTCAGCCCCGCCTCCTGTCGATCACCACCTGAGCCCCGCCCCCTGTCGATCACCGCCTGAGCCCCGCCTCCTGTCGATCACCACCTGAGCCCCGCCTCCTGCCGATCACCGCCTGAGCCCCGCCTCCTGTCAGGTCACAGATGTCGTAATGGCCGTAATAATAGCCGTAAGCCGCACAGTGAGTGGAATGTGCTTGGATCATCCCCAAACCATCGCCCCGCCCCACCCATCAGTGGAATAAATCGTCTTCCACGAAGCTGGTCCCTGGTGCCAAAAAGGCCGGGGACCACGGCAGTAGGCTGAGCTGGTGACGCTGAGGGTGTGCCCACGTGTGAAAGTCCCTGTGGTCGTCTGCCCGGGAGCGCCTCTAAGCGTGAGACCTTTTAAAAACCTTTTGTTTTAAATGAAAAGCGTCGCCCTCAGGAAGGGGCTCCCTGGCTGCTTGTGGAAGATTCCGCGTGGGTGTGTGCGCGTGTGTGCACACGCGTGTGTCCCAGGGTCTTAAACACACGGAGAACTTCCAGCAGCACCTGCGCGTGTGGCTGCTGTTGCACGGCGCTGCAGCCCCTTGGAACGGCACGCCCGGAGGGGTGCGTCAGGCAGAGGAGCGCTGCCCCTGTCTGTGAGGAGCTGGGGCTGCTCTAAACCACGTGGAAGGGGGTCTGATACCCCGTGGAAGCGTGTCTGATACCCCGTGGAAGCGCGTCTGATACCCCGTGGAAGCGGGTCTGATACCCCGTGGAAGCGCGTCTGATAGCCCGGGGAAGCGGGTCTGATACCCCGTGGAAGCGGGTCTGATACCCCGTGGAAGCGCGTCTGATACCCCGGGGAAGCGCGTCTGATACCCCGTGGAAGGGGCGTCTGATACCCCGTGGAAGCGCGTCTGATACCCCGGGGAAGCGCGTCTGATACCCCGTGGA